>VDFB02184334.1:0-12574 GCA_007258455.2 Sequoia sempervirens
TTGTTGCAAACACAAATTGTGTCACTTTTACTGATAGTGAGTTGGTTGCCACTCGAGAATTTCAAGCAGAAGTTGTTCTTGATGTGCTGTTGCATGAGTGGGAAATTGAAAATGTGTTGGAAAATCCTAGAGACCTCATTCAAGATGCTAGTATGGGAAACTATGTCATGCTTGAGCCTGACGTAGAGATTCCAAACCTTGAGAAGAATTCAAGTCAGTTGTTGCAACAACAAAGTGGACTTTGGGAGATATTCTTTGATGGTTCCAAGAGCAAGAATGGAGATGGAGGAGGTGCAATGCTTGTATCTCCATAGGGTGATAGGTATTATTCTACTTTCCATTTTTCTTTCGCATGCTCTAATAACACTCCTGAGTATGAGGGCCTTGTTCAAAGTCTTGAGTGGGAAAGGAAGAGAGGAATAACCCGCTTGAAATTTTATGGGGACAGTGAGTTAATTTTCAATCAAATAAGAGGCCTGAATGTTGCTAAAAATGACACACTAAAGTCTTATAGAAACAAAGTGTGGAATGTGATTGAGGAATTTGATGCCTTTAACTTAGTATCTATTCCAAGGAACTAGAACAAGCATGTTGACAAGCTTGCACCAGTGGAGCACAGTTTGATATTCCAGGTGATATCAAAAGAGAAAAAACCCAACAGTATGTCAAGGTGATTATCAGGCCCTCAGTTCCTGATAACAACATTCACTAGTAGGTTTTTGACAGCGATGAACAGATTCTTTCCTTTTTGCTCGATGAGGATTAGTTCTCCATGGTTAATCAAACAAAACTTAAGCAGCAGTATGAGGATCAAGTGATACAGCTGAAGACAAATGAACTTCCCAAAGGGTTGGTTACCTTGGAATCCATATTCAACTCTGATGATCAACTTAAAAAGAGAAAAGTTGGCATTCAGGTCAAGGAGGATCATTATGAGGAGGTTGAAATTTTTAAAGGTAAGCTTCTCAAATTAGGTAAAATTTGTTCAGTTGAGGATAAAAGAAATTTCATTGTTTTATGCCAAGAGTATCATGATGTTTTTGCTTGGAAATATTTTGATTTAAGAGGGTATGATCCTCACATTACATAATATACAATTGAGTTAAAACCTGGTGTCAAGCCTGTTAGACAAAAGAAGAGACCATTGAACCCTAAACTTGAAAACTTTGATGATCAAAGAGATGACCAATTTGGTAGAGGGGGTATTATATTTCCAATTAAACACACATCCTTGGTTTCTAATCTTATTCTGGTTAGAAAGAAGAGTGGTGAGATAAGACTGTGTGCAGATTTTAGAGATCTTAACAGAGCATCTCTAAAGGATCATTATCCCTTACCATCTATGGAACAAATTCTCCAAGTTGTTACTAGTTCAGAAACATTTTCTCTTCTGGATGGGTATTTTGGTTATAACCAGATTCTAGTCAAAGAGGAGGATTAGTATAAAATAGCATTTACAACAAAATGGGGCACTATGGCTTACAAGAGAATTCTTTTGGTTTATCTAACACTGGTGCCACCTTTCAGCGTGCCATGGATATGGCATTTCAGAATTTAATTCAAAACTGTCTGCTAGTTTATTTAGATGACATAACTGTGTATTCAAAAAATGCAAATGAACATTTATCACATCTCAAGCAAGTTTTTGAAAAGTGTAGAGAGTATGGGATATCCCTCAATCCTACAAAAAGTATCTTTACAGTTCATGAAGGTAGACTATTAGGTCGTATAGTATCAAAAGATGGAGTTACCATTGATTTTGAAAGAGTCAAAGCTATATTTGATCTTATATTTCCTAATAATAAGAAAGGAATGCAAAGCTTTTTAGGGAGGATTAACTTTTTAAGAAGATTCATTCCTAATGTTGCAAATTTACTACAACCTTTGACTACCATGCTAAAAAAGAACGCAGTTTTCAATTGAACAAAAGAAGCAAAGCATAGTTTTGAAGAAATCAAGGAGGCTTTAGCATCTGCTCTGACATTGGTAAATCCACATTTCTCTAAAGATTTTTTTTTTGTATACTTTTGGTAGCAGTAGTTCAATCTCTCCTATGTTGGTTCAGAGAAATAGGGATAATTTAGAGCGGCCCATAGCTTTCTTCAGTCAAGTGCTTACTGATTATGAAGAGAAGTATATGTTTGTTGAGAAACATGTTCTCACTGTGATCAGAAGCCTGAAGAAGTTTAAGCCTCTAGTTTCAAACAATAAGATTCATATTTTGGTTGCACACTCAAGTATGAAGGAATTTTTGTTGAATAAAGATCTAAATGAAAAAAAAGTAGGGTGGATCACTAAGGTCATGGAATATGATGTGGATATCAAAATTACCAAACTGGTTAGAGGTAAAGGTCTCTGTGAATAGCTTGCTATAGGGTCAAGCAGTGAAGATGAATTAGGAAAGGATGTTGTGTTTGCTAATACAAATGAGTTTCATAATGCTCAAGATGATGTGCCTCTTGTAGCAATTAATTGGGTTCAAGACATGACCCAATTTTTACAAACTGGTGAGTGTCCATTAGGTTTGAGTAGAGCTAAAAGAAGATACTTCAGACTACAGTCCATACCATATGTGTGGGTAAATAATGTTCTTTTTTAAAAAGATCTAAATGGTGTTCTACTAAGATGTATTCACAGTGATCAAATTGAAAAGGTACTTGATGAGTTTCATGATGCAGCTACAGGAGGTCACTTTGCTCTAAGAACTACTGCGTGGAAAATAATGAGAGTTGGTTACTACTAGCCTAACTTATTTAAAGATGCTTATGCATGGTCAAAAAAGTGTGTGAAATGTGCTCTATTTTTAGGAAAGGAAAAGCTACCTGCTATGCCTCTACATCCAATTCAAGTGGAGCAACCCTTTATAAGATGGGGCATCGACTTCATTGGGCCAATTAATCCACCATCCAGTACTGGTCATAGGTGGGTGCTCACTGCTACATACTATTTCACACGGTGGACAAAAGCAATAGCTTTGAAAGAAGCAAAAGAGTCTTGAGTTTTGAGCTTTTATGAAGATATAGTCACTAGATTCAAAGTTCCTGAATCTATCATATCTGATAATGCTCTTGCATTTGTGGGATTAAGATTAACTGATTGGGATGTTAAGCATGGCATTAATTTGAATACATCCTCAAATTATTACCCTTAGGGTAGTGGTTTAGCTGAAAGCACAAATAAGAATCTCATCAGGATTATCAAAAGAACAATGGAGGATAATCAAAGGACCTGGCACATTAAATTAAAGTATGCACTTTGGGCAGATAGAGTGACTGCTAAGAGGTCTATAGGTAATTCACCATACATGTTAGTTTATGGAAAGGAGGCCAGGTTACCTTTATTTGTAGAGCTTCTAGCTCTAGACATTGTTCACTAGTTGGAGATGTTTGAGGAATAGGACCCAATGTCCATGAGATATGTAGAGCTCATGGAGCTCAAAGAATCAAGGGACAAAGCAATGAAGGTTTTGGAGTATCATCAGCTCCAAACAAAGAAGATATTTGACAAGAAGGCTACAGGAAAAAAAATTCAAGGTGGGAGATCTCATGCTGAAATGGGATGTTTTGAAAAGTAGGTCAGGCCATCACACTAAGTTTGACAACATGTGGACAGGTCCATTTATTATCAAAGACTATAAGGAACACAATGCTTATCAACTGGATACAATAGTAGGTGAAGTAATTCCTATCCCAGTCAATGGGATACACCTCAAGCCTTGTTTTCAAGTCTGATGGATTTCCTCTATTGTACATATTAGGTTAGGTTTATGTTTCCAATAAGTGCTTCTGCACTCTAGTTTAGATGTTTTTCCATTTCCTTAGTGGTGTGTCAGCACAGTAAATATTTGTTTTCAGTTTCCCCTATTTTGTCATTTTTTCGCAACCAGTTGTGTTCTATGAGTCTCAAACAAATTGTAGCCATGTCCAAGGCTTAGGTTTTATTTATTTTCTAAGCTTCCTAATGACTCCATATCCAATGGAAAAGTTTTGGCTATTGGTTTCTATGTTTAGCAGGCAAACATCCAGCTGAGGTCGCTAGATATGTTGCTCAATTTTTACCAACGGGCTCAATCAGGCAAGATAAATCATGTGAAAGAGGTTCGAGAAGGCCAAATGGAACATTCGCACAAGGCAAAAAGTCATCTATCTAATGCTAGGTCATGAGGAACTCAGTTGGGAGTCCTGCCTTGTTCAAGTTTGGCACGAAAATCCTCTAAGGAGAGAGTCACCAAGACCTTCTAGATGTCTCACCGACTAAAAGGGCTCTCATTGAATTCATCACCATGAGGTCTTGCCGACAGAGATGTGGTCTTGTCGAAAGGAGGAAATGGTTGCATCAGGGAAATAAAATCATTTTAGGGAGATGTCTTGGTGATTGGTGAGAGTCTTAGTGAAAGGGGATGTCATCGAGTGAAGATACGCTACAACCCGAGGGGGCTTCGGTATAAAGTCTCACCAACAACAAAGGGTCTCACTGAAGCAGGACACCTTCAGCATATGTGTGGCGGCTTCGGTAGGAAGTCTTACCAATTGGAAGAGGTCTCACCGAAGTAAGGCGGTGTTGGTAAAGGGTCTTACCAATATAGCAATGTCTCTCTGACCAAGGAGAAAGTAAACTCATCGCCAAAAGAATAAGGAGCTGGCATGAGGTCTGACCAATAGACCAAGATCTCGGCGAAGTTGATGCCCTCACTATGACTCCTATCAAACGGTTGTGGCTTCAGTCTAAGGAATAAAGACTAGGGAGATGTCCTAGCAACCACTAAGAGGTGTCCTCGATATGAAATGCATTCACCAGAAAATGAAGGCCTCAGCATGAGGTCTGGCCGAAGGAGTGAAATCACACCGAAACAGAGTGCTCCTGGCATAGGATGGTTGTCTTGGGAAAATGTCTGGCCTATGGGCCGATTTCTCGATGATAGTAATGAAACTTGATAGGAGTCTCCCCAATAACAAGTGTCTCACCAAGGGGATGAGGCATTTGATATAGGGTTGTGCCTTCAGAAAATGGTCTTACTAATATGGTGATCTCTCCCCGAAAGGAAGGGTGAACTCTTGGTGAGGGGAAGCATCTTCAAGAGTTCACACCAATAGTAGTTCACCGGGGGGCTCTCGGCTTGAATTTTTTCCTTCAGCAAGATGTCTTCCCAAAGGATGGGCTCTCAACGAAGTTTGGTGCCTTCACCAGAATGTCTCACCGAATGCAGGAGGTCTCCTCAACATATTTGACATCAGTGTAGCTTCCAGCTTTCAGAGTAATGTCTTACCGACATGGTGTGGTCTCAGCGATGGAAGCGGGTATTAGTATGACTAATAGACCTTTCTATAAAGTCTTCCCAACTTTCCAGAGTCTCGCCAAATGAAATGTAGAGCTTGGTAGAATGGAGTGCGCTCGGATGGAAGAGGTCTTACAGTTCAAGAGGTCACACCAATAGTAGTTCACCGGGGGGCTCTCGGCTTGAAGTTTTTCCTTCGGCAAGATGTCTTCCCAAAGGATGGGCTCTCAACGAAGTTTGGTGCCTTCGCCAGAATGTCTCACCGAATGCAGGAGGTCTCCTCAACATATTTGACATCAGTGTAGCTTCCAGCTTTCAAAGTAATGTCTTACCGACATGGTGTGGTCTCAGCGATGGAAGCGGGTATTAGTATGACTAATAGACCTTTCTATAAAGTCTTCCCAACTTTCCAGAGTCTCGCCAAATGAAATGTAGAGCTTGGTAGAATGGAGTGCGCTCGGGGTGACATCAATAAACTCTCATTGATAGAAGATGAGGAAAGCTCACCGAGGTAGTTTTGCTTTCACCATGAGGTCTTATCGAGAGTGTGTTGCCTTGCTGATAATGAGAAGGGTTCATTGTGACATCTTACCTTCATCTGAAAGTCTTGCCAACTTTTGGCCTAGGCAAAAAACAAAGTAGATTTGCCACAATGTCTCAGTAAAAGCATTAACTCCTAACGATGATGGAGGGTCTCAGGGTAGCATTTTGTCTTTGGAGGTCTTACCAAGACAAAAGGGTCTCCCCAAAGTGAAGTGAGCTTGACGAAAGATTGTACCTTCACTGTGATCTCTCCCTGACGTGATGGTGTCTCGCCAAAGAATGAAGGGCTTGACAATATGTTGAAGTGAGCTTAGAGAATGAAGAGGAGGTTGGTGGAAGGTCTCACCGACTAAGCAAGCTCTGGCCGAAGTGGAATTGGAGCTCACCAAGAGGTTGAAGGCTTCACTATGAAGTCTTGTCGACCCAATATGGTCTTGCTGAGGTGAATTCAACAGGGTTAAAGAAAGCAACTCAACGAAATGTCTTACTGACCCAATATAGTCTCGTTGAATGGATATTTGAAGTCGATAGGAATCCTGACCATGGGGTTTTAATTTTCCATGTAGTCTCAGCGAATGAGGATGTCTTGGAAAAGTGAGATGTCCATGGGGAAAAGGGATAGACTTCCCTATAACATCCTAGCGACAAGCACAATCTCTCTCTAATAGGAAGAAATGTTGCCTTCGGCATGAGCTGGTGGTTCCAACATGATGTCTCACTGACCCAATAAAGACTCTCTGATAGAGCAGAGGGAGCCCATTAGAAGTCCTCACCAAAGCAAGGTGTTTTCACCATGAGGCCACGCCATCAAAGGAATGTTTCACCAAATGAAATTTTGGAGCTCAAGGGAAAAGAGGAGTCATTGTTATAAAGTCCCAGGGACTGGTAGGAGTCTCCCTAAAATTGATGCCTTCGCTAAAGAATGGGGAGTTCAACATGATGTCTCAGTGAAGGAGGTGAGTCTTCCCAATAGTTTTAGTGATATCAGTATGACTTTACGAACTTGATAGGAGCTCTCATTGATAGTGTCATGTTATACCGATAGCTTCAGAGGGGCATAATCGCATCGATGAGACACTTCTAGTGTCTCGCTGAGATGCGATTTTGATTGAGCATGCTTTTTACCATTGAGGAATCCATGTCGAATGTGCCCAGCCAATCAAAGAGAGCTATGTGTGAATCTTTGGCAGCTTGACCGGTGCCAAGGGGATCAACGGAGTGAATCGATGTGGATTAGATTTGAAGCATTCAAAGCAGCTCATCAGGAGATTCAAAGGCAAACATGAGGACCAAAAATGAATGTAGTAGCTGTGAAAGATCTGAATGCTTCTCAGGGAAATGATCCTTCACCAACATGGACAACAAGGACATGCAGGAATGCAGTATTACTTTCAATCCAAAGATCTAAGGATAGATTTTTCTGAGGACTGATATTTTTGCAAACCCTAAGGGGCTGACACACTTTTGGTATATAAGGCATTTTTTTCCTTTTTGTAAGCACTTCAGATTATGCATTCTGAGGAGTCAATGATTTTTAACAATCCTTTCTCAGCTGATGTATGCTTTGTAACTCAACTGGAATCTGAAATACAACACAGAGTTTACCTCGGAAGCTACTATTAATGTTTGTATTACTCTCATTTCTATATTTTAGATTATGCAAGTTCTCAACTATGTATTTCTAAATCTATATTCATACCTTAAAGCTGTGAAATTAATCTTTCCTCCTTAAGATACATTTGTAGATCAAGCCTTTTAAGAATTATGCATAGGCCTAAAGGGGTTATGTTGAGTAAGTGAAATGGTTTCCATTAAGTTTTCCCAGTGTATGTTCATCTTGTTTTATTCCATGATTTCTTATCAACGTGGTGTATCACCATAGGATTTAACTTTCATTATATGCATTCTCCTTCTCCGTTTCCCTTACGGAATTAGTAGTTAGGTGATACTACCAACTAGGAAGTCGGCCTTCTCCAGAGGTTCATTTCAACTTCAAGTGACCCATAGCCTTGAAATGATCCCATGTTTCTCTAGAAAGCTCAGTCTGAATCACTGTGCATAGGGTGCACTTCTAGTTGACAATAGTTTATTATAACACATCTTAACCTAGTTTTTATACAATGATTATAAATGCAAAGAAAAACTCCATCCTATAGAAAATAAACATGAAAGCATAATGAGTCAAAAACCACTTGTGATGTGGCATCCACATTGGCATTCGACCACATGTGGAATATGATATGACACATAACATCACAAAATTTACAAAAAAATAACCAAGGCATATAATATGCAAAGGTTATATTATATTTTTCAAAATCCATGGGCATCATTTGGTAGGTTATTGATAAATAAAGTGATAGAAATCACGTCATTCATATCAATGGGAAAAATAGGGTTTTCAACCCTAAACCAAAAGCAACGAATGCTTTATTATTCTCATTTTTCACTCTTTAAGCTTTTGGATGAAGCATATGTCGCTGCCATGAGGTTTTTTGAAGCTTGATTTGCAATTTCTAGAGGTTTAATACGGTGATTTTTTTAAAACACGGTGGATTTCTTCACCCATTCTTGTGCAGCAAAAGATATGGTGAGTTTTTTGCAAGCAAAAACTTCACATTTACTTTTATTTTCTGCAAGAAAACTCAAATTTGAGTTCTATTGTGGGAGAAAATAATGAGAATATATTACTTCTTGTTCATTTTCTACTCATATTTTATTCATGGTCATGGCCTCATGATTTTTACTGATCTGTTATGTGGGTAACTTACTTTTTGCCTGGTATACCATTTATAATCACCTTCTCTAAAGTAATCATTGTAGAGTTTTATAATGTGAATGATATTCCATAATGTAGAAGTTGAAAAACCAACTTCACAATCCCTAAGAATCACCTGCAAGAAATCACCTATCACATGCAATATATATTCAAAACAAAAAAGAAGAGATGTTTTGTAAACCCTCAAAGCTAGTATGTGCAAGAAAAAAAACCAGAATAATGATTATTGAAAGTAATTTTTTACAAATAATACAAAGCCTTTGAAAAGGAAATCACGCACAACCCTAATCTTATCTTGAGCAAAAAGATAGTTCAACAAGATAAGGATAATAATTAACCTAGGAAATAAAATATTCCTAAGTAAACTTATGTTAAAGTGTAATTAAATAATTAATTACACCAACACCCACCCATAAGTGCAACTTAGGGAGAAGCAAATTATTATGCAAAGATGAGTCCCGGTAATAAGGCCCAATTAGGTACTCATTTACAAATGCAATGCAAACTAAATCAAATAGGGTAAAGGAGAAAACCACATTGGAATAAAACTCCTCCCCAAAATAGAATATAATAAACTAACTAAGTGATTAAAGATGGAGGACTCCATAAGAGCCCCCAAGGACACCATCCATCACAAAGATACATGAAAGAATCCCCTTAGAAGACAGGAAGAAAGAGGCCACATAGCCCCCCCAAAATGAAGTAGCTCCAATAAGACTAAAGAAACCGCATCTCCTAAAAGAAGTGAGAGGGAAGAGGCTAGATGAATGAAATCTTTGAAGGTGAAGTAGGTGTAGTCCAAGATGTCTCCACATAAGCAGGTGTGACCTCAACCAATGAATAAGTCAAAGTAGGTGAAGACTCAAGAGTAGCCTCTAGGGATGGATGATCAACAAGATCTTGCTGCACTAAAATAGAAGAATCCACATCAATAGCAACAAGAGGTGGAGGAGAAGGAATGTAAGTCTTGAGAACATGATCCAAAGTGAGAACACCAATGTTCAAGAATCCAAATCTCTCCTCTAAATGATTATGCACACTAGAAGTGTGAGGAATAGTTGTAGGAACAAAAGCACCATCAATAGCAAATCCAGTGAAGGAATACAACTGAGATGAGTGATCCACTATCCCATTAGCAATAACTGCTCTACTCTCCAAGTCTTTGATGATGAAAAAAATGATGTGATGCCATTGCACATAATCCTATATATTTTCATCATTTCTTTATGAACAATACCAGTTGAACTAGCTTGCAAGTGATAGCCTTTAATCAAAATTTCATGGGTATCTAGGGTTTGACAAACCTGTGGCTTATTCTCTAATTTTTTGACAACTATATATGCTACAGGCATCAGTTCTCTTTAATATATCATGGACATTTATAAATGAGGCCAAGGATATTTTCAAAATTCTCAAAACCCCTCTTGGGTTGACGCCTAGGCATTTTCATTCCACTTCTATTGTACACTAATTACCTTTGCTCTATTCATGGCTATAGGTTTTTGTTCTCTCATAGTTGTGCCAAGTTTTTTTGTCATTTTATTGCATATAAACCCTTGTTCTACCTTTGGATAGAAAAGAACAATGTTTTCTTACACTCTTGTAGCTCAAAGCTTTTAAAACTTTCACTTTCTATTTCTGGGAAACTTATAGCTATGGCTATTCATTGTTGCTCAAATAAGAACCTTCTACCTAATCAATTCCTTTTCCTCTGACAATGATCTTTGCTAAACTTTCAATCATAATATCTCTATTATTGTTTTAAGTTTGAAACCCTGATATATATAAGATCATTAAGTTTTAGAAATTTGAAAAAGATCTATATTTACTTCATAGTAGGGTAAGTGCACCAAGATGGTTCCCAAAAAGGGGGCTTAAGTGGCCACTTTTTTTCTAAAATCAGGAAATACTGACCTTGAACCTGAAATTGAGGATAGTTACACTAAAATTTTTGAGATGGAACAAAAAAAAGGATCAAAGTGCTCTAAGTCTACTTTCTAAACTACTAATTTATTTTGAAAATGGTTGAGATTAAGGGGCTCAAAAGAGGGACGTACACAAATTTGTGCTATTTTTGTCAGAAAACATAACATAGTAACTCTTGTACGACCTGAGCATAGTGAAATTTTTTTGTGATATTTTAAAATTGCAATGGTCAAAGAAGTTAGCTAATAGTATCTAGTTGAAGTGCATGATTTTGATAATTTTTAATGAATATTTATTTTTGTTTTTCTAAAGTGGGCACTTCTTGAAAAGAAGAATTTTGGCCGTGCTCCCCCTACAAATTTTAGAAAATAATTGATTTTTTTTTTCTTTTTTTTTTAAATTTGTAGAATGGAGTCTAGTTTCTAAAAATGTAATTTATTTGAAATTTTGATGAGCAGTTAATTTATAACCAAAAAAACACCAAACACTGCATTTTTACAAAAAACAGACATACAAACAAAATAAATTATGGATGAAAGGCTTAACATTGTTAGAAAGTGAAAAAAATTACATTGTTGGATAGCTAAGGAGAACCTAACATTACCCATGTGTTTGGCACATTGATGTGGACAAATGCAATCTTGATGGTGAGCCTGTGAACCCAATTGTGTCAAAATTGTAGAATTGGCAAAAACACGTCTTTGGTCATTGGGAATGCCCTCTAATCCTCTGGGTTGGTATTCCAAGGCAACTACCAATGCTAAGGCTCGGGGATTCCCAAAGCAAAATATAATGCGAGCGCATTATTTCCTAGTTTTGATCTCATTATGTTTCATCAATATGCATCCTTTTGCCTCTTGCATGTCGCTGTAGCATTCTGTTTGTTATGCTGAAACCAAAGAAAATCCTCTTGTCCCAATGTGTTTTGCTATGACCTCATGGAGTCAAGGAAACATCATGTAGATAATGCTTCATTATACCTAGAGTCACCCCGAACATCATCTCCTAGTCACTGAGACATAAGAAATTTTCTTACCGAAACATGCTTCCTTGCTTCATCCATTTTTCTATAGCCTTAAGATATCGGAGAGACATCTCATAGATTAGACTTTGCTTTACCAAAAATCTCCATTCATCATGAGTCTCTGTGACAAATTGGTTCTCTCACCGATGTATTCTTTTATCTTATGTGGGTCACCGTAACATACCGACATCGGGGAGAGCTCATACAAAGTGCACTTTGTTTTACCAAAAGACTTTATCCATCTTGTGCATCACTGAGACAATCCAATTTTCATCTCAAAAAATTCCTCATTGTGTTATCGGTGAGACCAAAGGTCACTTGTTGAGACATTACTTCGAAAGCCTCAACTCTTACCGATATGCATCCTCCTGCCACCGGTCGGTGTGACAATGTATATTCGCTATGACCTCACACCGGAAGCAATATGTTTGGCCGAAGAAACCATCCATGTGTTGTTCGGTAAGACTCTCCTCAAGAACATGCTGACGAAAACCCTATGTTGACAAGACATAACAACCTCTTTGAGATCACATTACGATATCGCCAAGGTCTTGCCGATGAACCTCCACATGCATTAGTTGGGGAGACAATTCAAAATCGATGGGACACTATCCTGATGACCAAACTCCTGCCGATAGGTTCCTCCTTAGTCGCTGAAACCATGTGATAGTTGTGCTAATAGAAACCTACAAGTGAATGCCAATCGTTGTAACAATGAACAAGTCTTGCTGATCACCTGCTGCAAACATATGTTAACACACAAGCAACATGGGTCGGGGAGACCTAGATAGACCTATGCCGATATGGACCACAACATGAAAAATGCATGACTCAATGGATTCTATGGGGTCACACGACCAAAATATGGGTAAAAATATCATAAAATGAGGAAAATGTGCCTAAGGTAGGACTCAAATGGAGACTTAGGGGGATGAAAGATATGTAAAAATCATCAGATTTTTACAGTTCCAATAGGACTAAGGAAGAGAGTGGGAGAGAGTGGGTGAGAGGGTGGGAGAGAGGGTGT
>VDFB02184335.1:0-20730 GCA_007258455.2 Sequoia sempervirens
GTGCCTGGACTTGGTTTTTGAAAACAATAAAACCAAATCAAGTATAATATATATACTACAAGTCTGTCCCTTTACAACCTTAACAGCTATTTCTGTCACTCAAAATACTTAGTTCTGGTGTTATTAAGGTATGACTGCTTAAAACTAAGGCACATAGATTGATTGTTTCTTGGATTTAGGACCATGTAGAATAAATAATGAATCTTCACTAAAATGGCCCCAGTTTTACTCATTTACTTGTTTGTTCTACTAGCTGCATGATAGCACTGGCAGATTTGCGGACATGACTGGCTAATACAGCTGTAAAGTAGGACACTGAAATCCTCAAGTTTGCACCTAGTGTAGGCAGCATATTTGGGGTATTCAGGTCCTAGAAAGTAATGTGCATAAAAAATGATGATCTGGATTCAAAGTCTGCAAGTTAATATATGTCTAATAAATGGGACTGCAGATTGACCACCATTGCATATGGGGTTTTTAAGTGCCCAATTGATGTCACTCCTAGGCTGAGAATCACCATTCCTGGTGCCATCTTCAATGGTTGTTATTTCCTCATTGTTACATGAACCTGACATGGTCATTGTTTTATATTTCTGGAAAGATCTCAAAAGTAACTATGATACAATGCAACATCTCTTATTTTAAAAACCCTACAGGAATCTAATTCTGCCTTTATATTCACTGTAGGCCACAGCTTGACTCACTGTTTTTTGTTTCCCAAATTATGAAGGGAAATGCTAAGACAATGCATTTTGTCTTACCATGTATATAATTATGTTTGAACCATAAGTAGAAGGATAGTTAATGGTAGAATATTTGTCGTAGGGAATTGTTTTGTGCTTGGTTTGTTACTTGTATGTAGCAAAGTGTTACTAGAATATTTCTGTTGTATTTCATGATTCTCTAATGAATGAACCCTTTTTCAATCACAAATACTATGTTGGCTGCTGATGGTGAATCGAGATCATATTATTTGGGCATTTTCTTATAGCTATTCCTATTACTATGTATTCTTGTAATTTTTTAGAGTTGATAGGTTCATAAATGTTGGAGACACTTAATGGGATACTATCAATTTGCAAGCAGAGGTAAAAGGATCAATGAGATAATGGTCATTTTTGCATACCTCTACCAGGATGCTACAGCCTGATCAATATCATTCTAAGCGTTTTAATCTGCTTCATTTTGGTGTTAAGGGTCTTTGTATCTGCTTCATTCTGCATTTTGTATCACCCCTTTGCTGTAATCTGGGTCATTTGGAGAGTAAACACTACTAGTTTTTCTCTGCTCCCAAAGGCTCATTATGGTTGGGTTTTTAGAGAGGTTCTAGGAGTATTACCAATTGATATAACCAAAAGTGCAGAGAGAATACAAAACGAGATATAATCAGAAATGCAAAGAAAAAAAAGAACAAAAACAAGATTTTCACCACAAAATACCAAATTCCTTCTTGAGTCCTATTGACCTATTTTGGTAATTTGTTGACATCAATATGATTATATTCTTTTTTTTTCTTCTCTTTATGTCATGTTAATTTTGCAGCACTTTCTTCCTAGCTTACCAAATTGGCAGGTTTTCAGGCCAATTTAAGGTGCGTTTCATCTTGGAATCGGAATTTTGGTTGAACAGTTTGTGGATTCAAATAGGGTTTGGAGTTTTTGCCCTTGAAATTTTTGGAATTTTCACCCAATGAACTTGGATGAGTCTAGGGAATGACATGCAATTCAGATGCGATCCCAGACTTTTGGGGAGGATTTTGAAGCATCTTTGATTGATTCTTTTAGTCTTTGGCCCTGATAATACCCTAAATGACAGCATTGTTTGCTATCTTGTGGGTTTCACATTTTGCAGAAAGAAAGAACAATGACAAAACAATGATAAAAAATACACGGATTTCTTCAATAGCAACAACTGATGATCATAGGAAAAATACCAAACACAAGTGACTCAAAATACATAATATCATATTTACCACCTTTGAGCTTTGATGCACCTTTGTTCTTACATCAATGCCATATCCTATAGCCCATTCTGCCCCTTCACAGTTGAGATAGGAATCTTTGATGCTACGCCAGGAATCACTTTCCCTATAGAAAGTTTAGGTGTTCAACATCGGAATGCCTCTAAAATCTTAACCTATATTAATCAATCTTCTGTTATTTGTCAATCCAAACTGGCTGCAGGGAGCAATCCGACATTAGGCTTAATTTAAATTCAGTTATATTAATATTAAGATCTATCATTTATTTATATTATAATATTTTAGTTTATGTATAGATTATTATAAATATATCATTAACTTACAGTTAAATATGTATAATTACTATTTAGTTGCACATATTATTTCATAAAATAAATTAAAATTAATTTATTAACATTTTAGCATATTAATATTATTTATTTATATAATTTCTTTTAAGTATATATATAAATATATATTGTACGGACATACCCAAAATGTATCCAGCCATGCATTTTTTTGGCTGTACTGGCATCCTGTACCTTTTATGTGTACCTAAACCCGATTCCGATTCGGTAACTTAGCTTTCTTCTCTTATCTTTGCTAGCTGCATTTTCAATTCCTCTGACTTAATTTGATTGGTAGTGGACAGTAATACGATCTATCTTTATTTTACATTTTCGGCTCCTCTTGTTATTGTGCTTGTTGTACAATGTTATGGTATATTGTTACAATGTTATGGTATATACTATATAGTAATCAGAATCAAAATGAAAGACTGGGTCTTGTCATACCAACTTATGTTATTAAACAAGTGTTTTAGAATTATGATATCCTCTAGTTTGGTCATCTAGATATCAATTTATGGGAAAACATGGTGACCAGTAATATTGAATTCTCAGACAAGCTTACTACATCTATTTATATTTCAATGTTCAATTTACAGCCCTATTTGTTTTTAGTGTTGCCTGCATGGTATGTTTTGTATGCGGCCAGAGAATGTGTTACTTTAGTGTTGGAGAGTGGGGTCATCGAATAAAATATGGAAAAGTATGCATTTGTTATTTGATATAATCAAACATATTAATGAAATAAAGATTTGCCACCAAAATTTTTGAAGGTTGAAGGCTTGCTTCCTTATTTAAGTTGTGATGAGAGCAAGAAAGTTGGCATGTGGCATCAGCATAGATGAACACGTATCACATTTTTAACTTGCTACACCTTTTTCTGTTGTGCTCAATGTTCGAACCTACTAAATCCTTTAAAAAGTTAGCTCAGCTTTACTCTCTTGTTATTTGGCACACTGCACTTTAATTTTTTTTATGTATTTTTTAAATTCTGAAGCTTGCATTATTTGTTTTCTTCGATTCTTCTATCATGATGCAGGTGCTGCTTGAAATGTTGCCAGACTACTATAATCATGTTCGTACATATGAAGGCACTTTAATCACCAAATTCTTTGGCCTACACAGCATAAAAGCAGCAGGTCAAAAGGTATCACAAGCCTCATTTATTTGATGTTTAGCTGCTATCCTATTTTCATTTCCCTTTTTCAATCTCCTGCAGGATGTCTCTTATGTTCTTTCATTTGGCAATTGATGTTATGAGATTGATGTTCATTTGACATTCTTGCATGTCTGATTGAGTATTTGCTTAGAAAATTAGCCAGTCACCAAAAACATGATTGTTAAGGTTGAAGATTGAGTATTTGCTTACATATTTTTAGAATTTTTTTTTTCCTTTATGGAACAATTTATCAAGAATCTGTTTGGTTAATCATTGGAAAGCTATTCAGTTATAAATCTTGCACCAATTGTGTTTGTCAAGTCCCTTTGAAACTGGTAAACTGCAATTATCCTTCTAGTTAAACTGACATGTAAGAGTGGACAGATCCGTTTTGTGGTAATGGGGAATATGTTATGCTCGGATCTGTACATTCATAGACGTTATGATTTAAAAGGCTCGTCTCAGGGTCGTTCAACAGACAAAGTTGAAATTGATGAAACAACTACTCTCAAGGATCTTGACTTGGACTTTGTGTTTCGTCTTGAACCACTTTGGTACCAGACTTTGCTCAAGTAAGTTTCTTAAACATGCTAGAGTACACTTTACCATAATTTATTTTCTCCCAGATTCTTTTACTATGATATGCAATTTTAGGTAAGTTAAACATTGTTTATCAATGTTTCATTTCCATTTTACAGGAAATGTTTTTCACCACTTACCAGTTTTTCTGTCAGAACAGAAAGTTTGGATATTTTTTGTCAGTAGTAGCGAACATCTTCTTGTCATATGGATCTGAAAATTCAATGTACAATGCATGCAATGCTTTTCTTGCCAAACTTTGACAGACGGTACTTTCTGTATTTTAATGCATTTTACCTTATTTTACACAAATCATATGTTAGAAGAATTTGCAAGTTCTGTCATGTACCTTAATTCTTATAACAAATCTTGGAGCCTGTTGTTTTAATGGAGAAACGATGAAAGAGTGTAAGAACCACATTACATAGTACAAAGAACAATAAAGAATTTACTCATCAACTAGAGCATTTTTTTTTTTTTGAAACAACAACATAACAAAATTCAACTATGGCTGTTATAACATCAATCAAGATAATATTCTACCATAGCAACATGATTGAACTGGTTTCATAAAATTCAAGTACTAAAAGGAAAAGTACAACAGTAAGGGATTAGAAGTCCTCATCTGGATTTAGCATCTTCCAAGACTTGGCTTGCCATCTGCAAGTGAGGGAAAGCATCATCTGAGTGCTTTTCCACCATCCATGGACTTGTGCAGTCCCTTGCACACCTTCCTAACTGGAAAGGGTCCCTTCCCTTATTATGAAAGGTGATGTTGGAAAACCCTTGAAATAGCCTTCTGAGCTCTGGTGGTGAAACCCTACCTAATTGACTTTGCCTTGCTACTAAGGATTCCTTCCTACTAAGCAGACAACTCTAGTTAGTTAGGTATTTGGGTTACGCGTGAGTTCTAGGTGCAGTCAATGGCACCTGCACCTACTATGGCCATAGCTTGTACTACTGTATAGACTCACCCGACCTGCTCGACTTGGAAATGCTCTTCTAAGCTAGGGTTTCTGAGAGACTTTCTCTCCGCCTATTACTCGAATGAAGACACCTGTCCTAGGGCAACTCTTTGACCTACTTAAGGCTTAACAACCCAACACACTTTACTTGGCTACCTGCCCCGTGTGACCAACATACATGATGCTAGGGTTTTTTACATTTAAATCACATTCTTCATGGTTACCTGCCATGTAATCCTAGTATTCATAATACTAGGGTTTTTACATTTAAATCACATTCTTCATGGCGACCTGCCATGTAATACTAGTATTCACAATATTAGGGTTTTACATTTAAATCGCATTCTTCATGGCTACTTGCCATGTAATACTAGTATTCCTAATTCTAGGGTTTTTATAATAACATTCCTAATAGAGTAAACAATAAAGCTTCAACCCAAGAAGGTAGATGGAATCTTTGTTAACAATTTAAGACTAATTTAGTCCTCATATTGCACTTAACTCAAGCTGGCCATCTAATTGGCATGCAAGGCATAATACCAAGAGGTAACTGATCTTTGATTAGGTATCTACTCATAAAGTCAAACAACACACAAATCTTTTATTACCCTCAATTGATAAAGAATCTCTTTCTTTGGTTGTCAACAATGCATGTTCAGTTATCATGGTACTTCTTGACATTCTTTAGTAAGAGCAATGATATTTGCTAAGTTGCAGGATCGGGTATGGATTTAGATGCGGGTTCGGGTTCGGGTATGCCGGTACATCAATTTTTTTCCCTAGGGTACGGGTATGGGAGTATATATATATATATATATACAGTTCATGCATTATATTATAATTTTAATAATTTATACCCTATATATATATATATAATTTATAAATTATTAAATTATAAACATAATGCCATAGACTCATAAGCATGCTCAAAATTATAATTATATAATCATAATGCCATAATGCCATAGAATATTGAAACAATGAAATATGCCATACAGTAGTACCTCATATAATCATATTCATAATTTGCAAAAATGTAAATAGTAAATACACAAGTCTTAAATCAACTATTTCAGCTTGGAGGCAAAAAAATGGTGTCTTTTGCTCTTTTGAGTTTGCAAAATGAGCGTCATTTGGTTGGCCAAGTCAATATAAGGCAATTTGGGCACTTTTTAGGGTTTTATTTTATGTTTTTAAGTTGAGTTTTTGCCTTTTTCTAGGCTAGATGATGTGGGTCTACCCGGGTCTTTCTGAGTTTTCCATAGGTTCAGCCAGGGTTCTCCATTTGCTACTCGGGTTCTCTGTGGGTCCTTAACAAAAGGACCCATAGAGAACCTGGGTAGCAAATGGAGAACCCAGGCGAACCCACAAAAGGACCAAACCTGAACCAAAACCCACACGTATTTTGGCTGGTTCGGGGGGCTAAAATGAAGAACCCGATAACTTAGGTTATTGGTTAAACTCACACTAACCCTCTACAGTTCAAGCTAAATCAGAAATAGGACACATTAAAATCATGTTACAGGTTTAGCCTATGAGGCTCTATGGACGTCTCTTGAAACAAGAGCACTTAATTTCAGAAATAGATTGATTAAAAAAACATTACGTGCCTATATAAGCTCTTTGAAGCTTAGCAAATTTGGAAATGCACAACCTATGGTAAGAGCTCCTAATATCTGCTCGGCCCAGTCAACTCCTATTGAAGAAGCCTGAGATCTTACTCTTATAAGCAAATCGAACTCCCCAGTAGCTCCCTAATTATAGTGTCGAGTCTTTTTCCTCTTCTCAAATAAAACCAATGCCCCTTTCCTTTCTTCGCCTCTCCACGAATAATGATCTTTTAGAATCCCCAACTAAGGATGTCGATTCTCCTCTTTAGTTGGTTGCAACAACTACCCGTAATATTCTCCAATTCCCTCCTCCAGAAGGTTGAGCTCATACGTAGTAAGGTAAATCAAGAATGTCCATTTTCCCCGTGGCTGTTAGATAGAAAACCTTTTTAAGATGATGTGCCACTCTTGTGGCTGAAAATAAGGATCCTTAAAGCACGATTATAGTCTCCATTCCGATTATGGCCATATGATATTTTATTTAAAATATAGTTGCAATCGAAACATATCCCAACTCAAATGGCCCGCCTCTCTCCTTCAAATGAAAGAGTTAGAATTAAATGTTAAATATTCAAATCTTTATCTCTTAGAGTTTTGGCGGTAATACCATATCACATGCCTTTTAAATTTTAATAAAATATTCACTTGAATAAAAGTACTAAATTGAATACTTATGTATTTAGCATTAACCTCATTACCTTTAAAAGGTATTTATATTTAAAATGCCTCCAAGCGTTATCATGTAACGTCATTATATTCGGCTGAAGAAAATAATTAATGTTGTTATATATATATATAGCTAAGCCATCTGGCACAATTTCAAACTCAACAGGTGATAATATCATATCAACGAGTTCAAGTGCCAAAGTTTAGGTTAAATTCAACGACAAAAAGGTGGGAAAAATTGGTTTACAAAACCCTAATACCATTGATGGCAAAACCACATCCTAGAATCACTTGAATGACTTACATCAACAAGACTCCAAACAACACACTTCTAGGGTTCCGAGATCCCTTGACCAAACCCTAACTTAGATGGTGATTCCAGGGCATTTCCAACATTACCTCTCTACTTAGATGATACTTCCCCTCTTCCGAGAATCACAGTATGACTACCCTGCATCCAACTCCAAACAAGCGAAAATTAGTCTGTCATCCAGATGATTCTCCATTACATATTTTCTATCTACACAATTATTGCAAGTAGACTTTTCTTTTTCTGGGGCATCAAAATACAACTTATTCATCCTGAATAGATCATAGCACATATTTTTATTGCATTAACAGAACTCAATCACAAGATTTCTACAAATCATGCACTGGTAACTCAACATTTGCATCATTCATCATTCATATTGCAAAAAGTAAGTGTTTTTAAAACCACTAGTGTGGGATGTAACAAAGAGGTTGTTGGGTGATATCTTTCCTTCCATAACCTACATGCTTAGATCAGGAATTGCTTCTGTCGAATGCCAGATGCCCAAAATTGTTATATTTTTGTAACTAAGCTTTGCTTTACCATCGAGAGATTTGGCCTCTATGCACATAATGAACAAAATCAATTTATAGGTGCACACACTATACTGTTAAAGGTTGTGACCTCTCACATGATGCCGAACTTTTAAAATAGTGTCTTTGCTTCACAATACAGTGCCCATTCTTGACTTTTAGGGTGTGCTGCAAGAACCACATCATGGGAAAAAGGTTGAATGGAGGCCTAAATTACTGGAAGATGTATTCTTAAATAATCTCCAAAAACTGTTCAATGTAAGAAAGCCATACCCAAATAATTCTCCAATTTATAACTCTAGAAAGTGATAAATTTTAATTGGATTCTTCAGTGGTCTCAAGTGATCTTCATAAGTTCTTTAAAAAAAGGCTAAGTTGCCGGTTCTGGTATGGGATCAGGTACGGGCACGCTGATACATCTATATATATATGCAATTTTTTTTGAAAATATACAGAATTGTAAATACATTAGGCCTATCTTGTGAAGATTTGATAGAGAGGGGCAAATTGTTTTCAATTTATTGGAAGCGAGCCTTGGGAAGAGTAGATGAACTTTTATTGGCAAGGTAAATGAATATTGTTCACTGAACAGCTGTTGCGTCCGGCCTCCTAGGGAATCAGTTTGATTACTCTTTACCTTTACTAGATCCCCAAAAATATATTCCAAAACATTTAATTCATCTCCCATCTTTCCCCTTTCACATTCCAACAATGTGACATCCACTCTGATACCCACAAAACGGACCAAGGCGGCTTCTTACATTTGACAGGCTCATGGATTTCTTTGCTCACAATGCCTTACACACTGATATCAGTGATGGCTGATCAAAGTGGGACATAGTGACCAGAAATGGTTATGTTATTAACTTCAGTTTTGGAATCCCCCTAGGCGTTGGTGCCCGTGGGAGCGCTTGGGAACAACCGGGAGCGCCCCAAACACCTCGGGTTCCCTATGGGTACATGTCCCATGTTCCCATAGGGAACTTGGGGCATCCAGGGTGCTCCTTGGGCACTCTCAGATGCTCCCCCAAGCTCTCCTGAACCAGGACAATCCTGGAGCGGGCACAAGAGCCCAAACCAAAGAACCCGATACCACAGAAAGAAGGAATAGGAGCACTTTCATATCCCCTAGTTCTCATATTTGAAAGCAAAGGTAAATGTTGATGCACTACCTTGAGAACAATCAATTTCCCTTTAAATGCCTAAGTTTAGTACCTTTGAAGAATTGGATTCCTAAAAATATTTGGCTTCACTCCAAGAAAATGTTTCGGATATATTTGAGCTGTTCCTTAAGGAACATTGATGTTTGTCTGAGTTATGTTTCAAAAAAGTTTCTAGCATGTCCAGCAAACAAAAATATAAGCAGTTTTTTAAGACTTCTTTTCAAAGCTGCAACAATTATAAGTGATTCTGGTATGTGGAGTTGTAAGCCTGTTTACATGTCTTTAAGCTCATTTTGTTAAGGAATAATGGTTCTTTTGTCTCCAATCTTTCTTCTTTTCTAACACACCTTATATTAATAATGCACAGATTTGGATTGTACCCCAGCTGTGTATATATGCTTCACCATTACGATTTGTGTTGCCGTGTCCGTATAACCTTAATACATTGGATAGATGTACAGGTGTGGCTGGTTCAGAATTTAATCAACCTTTATCCCATTCACTGGTTCACAAACTCAATAATAGACATCTCAGGTTAAAAAGTGTTACACATTGGCCCAAGACCTTTGCATACAATATAGAAGAAAATGTAAAAGTACTGAGTGTAGTACCTGTTATCACCTGGAATCTGCACCCTGCCGAATCTTGAATCCAGTTATCTTGTGAAACATGGGATGACCTCTCAAGTTGTGGGACTCGCGAAACTCGATGTCAACCTCCGATTAAAGGGAAGCTTCCCCTTGGTAAATCACCTAAAACCTAACTCTAACCAAAGAACTTTGCTGGGAAAAGAGAGGAGAAAGATCTGATAATCTGAAACTAAAATGGAAAATGGAGGTGATACACCAAATATAGTAGATTTCTACTTTGTTTCAGCAACACAACGTATGAATCTCAATCTAAAGCTTCACACAGTAATTTGCAACAATAATTCGGAGGTAAAGTTAGAACGGCAGCAATCAAGGAGTCATAGAACTCACAATAATACCTGCTTTTCTTTCATACACAGAGAAAATTGAAACAAATAGAGGCAAAAAAATTGATCTTTGATTCACTAAAGGTTGCTACAATGGCTGTTTTCTAGAAAAAATAGTAAAATATTACATCACAAGCATACAATCAACCATTATTTCAAAGTGAAACAAGGTTGGAGATGCAATCAATGAAGAAAATTACAGAAGTAGAGACCTGATTTTGACTGAAAAAATTGAAGGACTGAATGTCACTTTGTCACAATAAACTTTTCCAATGTTTGCAACAAAGCATAGGCCTTTTATTTATAGATTTCGAGAGCCTAAATTCAAAAAGTCATGTTGACTTTAGATATTTTTCATATGAGTTGTCATCCTTATCCTCTGTGGATACCCTTTCTCTATTTCATGATGAAATGGCTTCGACTGGCTTTATCAGATTGATTAAGAAGACTATGTTTCACATTTTATGGTGAGCTACAAGAAGCGCATATTCATGGGATGGCCAAGATATAGTAATCGTTTTCTAAAACTGGGAAAACAAGGGTCGAGGGTCCCTCACCCTTATATATATATATATATTAATTTGATATAAAAACAATGCTACTGTTTGCAGCAGGAGAGCAGTTAACACTTAACAGCTGTTCAAGATATTACAAAAAAAGGGGAAATTTTGCCAATGAGTGGAAATTTCAGGAAGAAATAGAGCTCCTTTGTCAACCATCCAAGAGAATACCTAACTATTTAGGAAACTAGAGCTGGTGTAACATACTGTAATCCAGAAAAACCTTGATTCTATCTCCACTAGGTTGACAAAAAATCTCCAAATCCTCAGTGAGTGCCACCTACAGACCTCCTAAGCAGTCAACATTCTGCAAGGGATTTGTCTATACCTAGAATATCTTCAATTGCTTTAATTTCCAGAATGAAGATTTTCATTAACCTTTTCTCATGGATGAGGTCTCAAAAGGCCCTTTCAGGTTTTGCTAGGAAGAGATAAAACCACAGTTCTAGTTTGCTAGTACCAAGCAGAAAGAAATTGCAGCTCTGGGTGCTGTTTGAAAATATGAGAAAATACTAATGATCTTAATTCAATTTCAATATTATGTGTGAAGAAATGGTGAATTTGAGGCTTGGTCGCTTGAGTGAATGTGAGGACCCAAGTCATCTTGAGTGCTGAAGATTCATTATGGTGAAATCCGCACAGAGCTCTTTAAGTCCTTCCCAACAGTTCCAGTTGCTTTCAGTTGCCATGTTCTCCCATGAGTATGTACTGTGGTTGGCTAGGAAGTCTGCAGACTTATTGGGTTCCCTGAAGCAGTGTTTCACTATAAAGTTTCTGTTTGATCCAAAAGAGGACAAGCTGCTTTGAGAATGCTATCCAGTAACCAGCTTCCAGCTTGGCGACCCTCTGCCCCAGATTGCATGTAGCATGAACATTGAATCACCCTCAATATGGAGATGCTTTTATTTTCTTTAACTGCCAGTTGAAGTCCCAAAAGAAGGGCCCAAGCTTCTGCTTTGTTGTTTGTTCCCAGAGACAGTTTTTGCTAGTGGCTTTGATGATGTGCCCAAGGCTATTTATGATCACACAACCAGCTCCTGAAGGGCCTAGAAGATGCAATAATTGTTATTATGCAATATTAAGAGATGCACAATAAATAACTAGGCATTTTTAGCAATCCATTACAACACAAACCTTGTTTGTTTAGAAAATTTAATTGTAAATCTTATAGATAAGAAAAGTCCCTTTTACAAAGAAGTGAAAGAACTGAATGGAAAGACATCAGGTCAAAATGGATGAGAAGTAAAACAAAAGACGAGCTCTTGCAAATCCTCATAGAATTGTGTGCTGGGAGGTTGCAAAAAGGTTTTTAAAAAGGTTACGTCTGTGTCAACTGCATGCTATTCATGGTAATATCATCACCTCAATCATCACCCATATCATTCTGCTTGATTCGTTTAGAAACAAATTCATGATGTTCTATTCAAAATACTACATATAGACACTATATTTCTAGCTTCCTTTGGTATAATGGTAGTTCTCTCATTTATGCTTACACATTCTTTCTTGAATTGCTAATAATAATAAACTCAAACAAATATTTTGATCATGTATTAATGTTGCTGTGGTCAATATGGAGTTTATGAGTGATATCTTTTATTAGCACTTCAACTTATGCCTACTAACAAATATGTACGAGTTCTAATGTTTGTGCCAGTTTTAAAGTTTGTTTGTAGGATGACTTGGATATTTATTTTTAATATGAAATGATATTGTAATTCTGTACTTAATGTATTGATATCTGTACTTACACATTGGAGTAGTTCAGTATGCTTCATGTGAAACTGCAATTCTGTACTTCCATCAAATATGAATACAAAGATTATTTTCTTTGAACAATCAAAAACAAATGTCATGATCTTTCCTGAGATTCCATGGTTGGTTGCATTCATATTGGCACAAAAATCATCTTTCTATAGAGATTATTGTATAAAAAATTGTTATTTGTTAAATTTATATATTTTCTAGCAAGTGATCCTTGTCATGATGGATGTGATATCTCCTGCTGCATCCGTGACAGTTCAACACAAAGCTTGTGTGTATTTGTGACACATTTCTTGTTTTAAGCTTTGTAGTTTTCTTTCTAGATTACAGTATTTGTTTACTCTTGCATTATACATCTCAGGACAGAAATAGGCCCTAACACAAATGAATGCAAACAACTAGAGAAATGCATCACACAAGGTAATACAGAAATTTATCTTGAAATGAACCCTTGGGGAACAAAAAATCTGGTTTCATTTATTCAACTCTTATCCAATGAAAATTGATATGGCAATATGTCTTTCTGATAAGTAGGAGGTATTTCTCATCCAATGAAAATCAATATGGCAATATGTCTTTGTGAAACATGCGTCAATGAGTTTGACTTGAAACTACATGGTTGAATCCTGATAGCAATATCATAATATGTCTTTCTGTTTACCCAACTATTTGCAAGAGGGTTTTAAGACATGAACTGAGTAGTAGAAAACATAAGAACTTGTTGAGAGGGTTTCACTGCATATTTATATAGATCAATCTTGTAATATCCTAGATCTGTTAATGCAGCTAATCCTGCAGGATGGATTTTAGCTATCATTCTTAAAATAGGCAATTTTAGAAATTGCTACACAATTGCAAATCCCTTATGTCATCCAGAAAATCCTTCATCCCATTCATTCTATTGCAAGGTCTGAATCCTTAAATGTTGTTCAATCTGAAGCAAAGACTTCATATGTTGTAATGCAACTTGATTTTGTGCCAATACTTCATGATGCTTCTTGGATTTATTAATTCTAGCACTGGGTTCATGAATGCCAAACTCAATTCAATCCTAAGCATCAAGTAGTCTTCAATCCTGATGCCTTACCAATGCTAAACTGGATTATGGTTCCAAAGTTAGTTTGATGTAGTGTTTTAAATGGTTGTCACTGTGTCTCTGATGTTAAAGACATCTGTTGACGGGGAACAGGGATGAGATGTTCCCCCATGCATACCCTTTTTTTCAGAAATTCTGGGGCGTCCTTAGAATGGCACTGATAAAGGGGGATACCCTCTGTTTCTCATGACCTTTAGGGATGTCGGGAATTTCCACATAAAAAGAAAAATTTAAGTTTTAAGATTTTTATACTAAAAATCCTTAAAAATCTAAATTTGTTTATAAAAATTTACTAATAAGTTTAAAACCCTGAAAAGATATAATATAGTTTGTGCAAGTTAACTTTTTAAAATTTATTTGTATTTAAAAATTTAAAACATATATGACCACCTCCACTTACATAGGCAGGTATTCTTAATAGGTGGACAAGTGGATACAGGGGCACATAAATGAACTTGACCTCAACATCAAATGAGTGGTGAACAATAGTTCTTCATTTATAGAGTGAGGAAGCCGAGGGGGGTTGGACTATCTAGAATCCATAGTTAGGCACCTACCCACCCCCATCCTGTGTTGTATGAATGGGGTGAGGACTAGCCATCAAATATTGAGTGAGAAAGCTTTTGAAAAAAACTTTCTTTTATTTCAATTTTTGCAGAAGCTTTTCTCACTCATTTACATAGACTGAAAATCTCATGTTCATAATTCAAATATTATTTTCATATAGTAATTTAATAGCCATCCCTGCCATACCCAAAATCCAGGATTTTTTTTTGCCATCTCCAAAACTGTGTCCGCCTGTCATGGGTTTGGCACTAATATAAGATTTTGACACAAGTGACTTTCCTTCATTATTATAGCAACTTAAAACTTCTATGGTGGACAATTTTGGTGCTCTATCTGGAATGTTTTGGCAGTGAACTCGACTTGGAGCCAATACTTGAATATTTTTAGAACACCCAATTCTTAAAGAGACCTTGTAATGGCCAGCCAAGCAACATTAAAAAGCCCCTTAAATTTAAACACTCCAAAACACAATTAATCAAACAACATACCAATCAATACTCGACTTCACAACAGGTTGGTAAGCAACTCAAGGACAACACAAATGGAGGGTCATTACATCCTCCCCCCCTTGGCTTCAACTTACTCCTGGAAGTCGCAAGGCTAAGGAAAATGCACACAATTGAAAACAACATCAACTCCAACAATAGCATTACGACATCATCAAATAATGGAAGACACCCAAAAAAAACAACTTTCAAAACATAAAAACCATTCCGACTAGGTTACAAGTTGAAGGTACTCATCCTTGTCAAGGATGATGGCAAGGTTGGGGAAACTTTCTTGTCAACTCTATTTTTCCACATTATTCCCATTGGGTTTCATGAGGCTCGCCCAGTCCTGCCAGAGCAGGTGGAATCGAGGCTTACTACCTGCAATCCTGCATAAAAGTAAATGTTGTGTACAAGATATATATATCAAATCAACCTAGTGTAGAGGGAATTGTCATGTCGTATGCCTCTCATGAATGAGTGATACGACATCATCCTTCTAACACTCTACAATTAGTGATACATCATAAACAATCATCAATAACAATTACTAATCAGATGCAACCATAGTATTAAATCCACATGTTAAACATAACCAATTAATTACCTTCATCATCAAGATTCGAAGCCGACTACCTGAAAATCATAAACTAAGATGGAAACATAACACATTAGCACCAGTTATTCATGCTAATTCATTGCCAAGATACACATTTCTGGTTAAACTTCATCATTTAAACATCATGTACTACATTCTATTCATTACTCAATGCAAAATCTCACAATATATGTGTCACAAGATCATAATTTATGGCCTTTTCAAAAAAAACATAATTATCACTTCAAAACACACATAATTTCAGATTTAACACACATTCACTGCATACACACTCAAATTCACTTCACACCAGAGACACCACAAAGCAACTCAAGGGTAACACAAGAGTTCCCAAAATGCATTTCCAGTAGGAAGGATATCGGTGCATTGCGCACTACACCGAGGGTCCTATCCATTCCACCGAATTTCTGCACCATTGAACCTACATCACCCAGAGACAAACTAGGGCAACCAAGTACAGACTACACAAATAGACTGACACACCCTTACTGAGTACGAGCAGCTAGGTCAACACAATGGGCTCATAGTGCCCCAGTGTATGAACCTACGCTCTCGATACCAAGCTGTAATGCCCGCCAAGCAACATTATAAAGCCCCTTAAATTTAAACACTCCAAAACACAATTAATCAAACAACATACCAATCAATACTCGACTTCACAGCCGGGTCGGTAAGCAACTCAAGGACAACACAAATGGAGGGTCATTACAGACCTTCCCACTTTTCAGGTTTTTGGCCCTCAAAAAACTCCTTGATCTAATGAATTATCTATGGGAGGGCACAGGAGTTTTATCTCTTTAGGTGTTAAGCTTGACTGGACCCAGCTTCATCTGTTTGGCAATGGAGCACTTCTTTCTCTGATATGTTCTCTGTTCATTCTGCAGCAACACATTTTAGTGTCTCAAATTGTCACCATTTGGTGCAAAGAAAAGGGCCTCTTTTTTGTTGGAACCTTCTTGACCATGTGGAGATTACATTTCCTGTTGGTTTCTGCATTTGAACATGAAGCAGTTCTCTTGTAGATGTAAATTCACATCAAACAGCAAACTGGGGTGCTTGGTGAGAAACTCAACAGTTTTTTGATTTATTGTTGCTTCTCTCAAGTAGAGGTTTAAAGTTTGTTTGGCAACTTAATGTCTTCAATTGTGCCGTCAATCTCAATATTGTTAACTTGTTCTTAACAAAGTTTTTACCGATTGACTCTAGGCCACTACATCTCTATCCTACAATTATGGACTGTCTATGAGCATTTCTCAAACATCTAGTGGCAATAAGCCACCTTTCATTTGATAAATGAAGTGGGCACTATATCTATGAGCAGCTATTTGAATGCCAAATCATCCAAAACATTAGTGTTAATTTAAGTATATTTTATTATCTGACATATGTATTAGGTAGACAGACATTATTTTAATTCTATAGAGTATTTACTATTTTTGTAACAGTCTAAACTTGTAACAGACATTATTTTAATTCTATGTTTTTGATCTAAATTTGGAATTATCCTAAGACAACTCTAAAAGACTTGATGTACATTATGTTTATATAATCTGCCCTGAGCTTGTTTCTATCATATTTAGAGGAGGCAAGAGATATGTTACAAATAGGAAAAAATATGTAAACAGGGCTTTAAAAAAGAAAATGTGAGGATCTGTGCTTTTTGATGTAAAAGAAGTAAATGCATGAAAGCTTCTTGAAAAAACTCAGTGCTTGCAATTTTACCATCATTGTTCCCAATCACAGTCCATGATCTGACATAAGGTTGAAGAGACAATTAAGAAAATAAAGAAATTAGAATGCAACTAAATTTAAAAAATGATAAAAAATAAAATTTTATGCCCAAAACCTAGAACAATATATTAGATTGCAATTTATTCTCTCTTGGATTGAAAACTTCCAACTGCAATCTGTTTGCAAATTACAATGGAGCATTGTTTTTGGCTCAATTGATCTGCTTCCAACTGACATTGACCTTTCTTTGAGGTCAAATACACAGTATCACAAAGTTATTTTCTCCTAGGGACTGTTATCTTTTGTACATAAGTGGCTTCATCTAGTTTATTTACTGTGTTAACGAAAAGCTATTCATATAGAAAGATGAATCCACATTATCACAAAGTTAATTTTTCCTACTGACTGTTATCTTTTGTGCTTAAGTGGCTTCATCTAGTTTATTTACCGTGTCAATGAAAAGCTAATCATATAGAAAGATGAATCCACATGTCGTTCCTTGATAGTCTAAATTATTCTACCATGTGCTATTTCCATATTTCCATTTGCATTTTATGTAAAACTTTCTGCCCATTGAAGAATGTGCTCAATCTTTTTCTTTCATCTTTTAAGCATATTATCTTTTTCTTCACATTAGTTAGCAGTGTCCTCTATGTTTCTGTTCATCGCTTCTATTAAAAGTTGTTGCCGTAAATGCAAGTGTTTGCAGTTCCAACTTATTATTTTATTGTTAAATCTACTATGCTGATTTTGATCAAGATTCATTGGTCTTTTGAGAGCATTATTTCTTTTGGAGAAAAATGAAAATTTAATAAAATTTAAAATGCCTTTCTGTTGGAGGTTCTTGCTAAGATGACCTTACTGATCAAAGATGCCTTCTGTTGCAGACAAATACAATGTGACTGTGAGTTCTTGGAGTCGCAAAGAATTATGGACTACAGCCTCTTATTGGGTCTTCATTTCCGGGCCCCTCAATATCCTACAATATTCTCAGTCAAAAAGTCTGCGTCAGAGGGTGCTATTGATTTGATGGCTAGCCAGAGCCCTAGTGGTAATCAATTTTCTTTCTCTGTGAACGAGCTAGTATAATATTTAGTTATTCCTAGGTTTAATGACTTCCACATCCAAGCTTAAATAAGAAAACATTCAACTAAGCTGTGGCCTATTATGCAATGTGGTGATTTTGTTTGGATGAAGGATATCAATAGAACTTTTGTAAATCATCTTTGAAGCGAAGAATACTGAAGATAAAACTGAATACATGGTAAGGGAAACATGATTGAATGGTCCCTTGCCTCTGATCTTTGTGAAACAAGTTGAACCAGTAATAGTTGAGCCAATCTACAGGCAATGATGCCAAAGGATGTCCCAATTGACCTTTTAATTCAAGGTGATTGTGATGGTCTGATCAAAACAAACAAGGATGCTCTCAATCTATGATCAGTGCAACCTGGAGTTGTGATCATTACAGATTTAAGAGTACTGTGCTTCAGAAAATAGTTTTAATTCTCCGAAGGAGCTGTATTTTTCTGCGAGTGTTCTTTGGAAGTGTATTATTGCATGGCAGATAATTTAGAAATTGAATTACATCCAACGGTCTACATATAAACATATCCAAATTTACAAATGCATTATATCTAATGCAAGCACCCACAACCTGAATGTATTTTAAATACATGCTTTTCCATTACCAGTTTTTGTTGGTTTATTATTACCTGAGCTATTTTTGTTGGTTTATTATCAGTTAAGAGTACTGTGCTTCAGATGATAGTTTTAATTCTCTGAAGGAGCTGTATTTTTCTGCGAGTGTTCTTTGGAAGTGTATTATTGCATGGCAGATAATTTAGAAATTGAATTACATCCAACGGTCTACATATACACATCCAAATTTACAAATGCATTATATCTAGTGCAAGCACCCACAATCTGAATGTATTTTACATACACACTTTTCCATCATTAATTTTTGGTGGTTTATTATTATCTGAGCTATTTTGTGAAACTTGAGTATTCATTTTCAAATAACAGGCTTAACAGCCATAACTCCTTTTCTTTCTCTGCAGCTATGGTATTAGAGGAGAAGTGGAAGTCTGCTGAATGTTTGGAGTTTATTGCTTTAGAACATGATCAAAATGGTGATCTGCTGGTATCTCTTGACATTGATGACTCTTTCAAATCAGCACGAGGTGAAATGAAGCCAGCCTTTCTGGAAACACCCAGGTATAATGTAGTGGGCCTAGGTAATATTACAATAATGCGGTTTATGAGAATTGCTACCTGGGTAATACTTGAATATTGTGGTTTATGAGAATTGCTTCAAGAAACAGATTTATGCTTGAATTGGCTTAAACTATTATCTCAGATATTAAACAGACATTTGGTGATTTGGATGTTTTCTGCCACAGCAAAGTAGGAATAAGGCTAGGCATAAACATGCCTGCCAGGGCTGAACGAATACAACCAATCACGGATTCTAATTCTCATCCAGAGGGAGATTTGTTTGGGGAGAATTATGATGTAGTTTTGCACTTCGGAATCATAGATATCCTTCAAGATTATGATATCACTAAGAGACTTGAGCATGCCTACAAGTCCCTTCAATTTGATTCTCTCTCAATATCTGCAGTGGATCCCAAAGTCTACTCTAAACGGTTCCAGGATTTCATTCGCAGAACCTTTGTTGAAGATTTGTAGGAATGAGGAGTTTTTGTCTGACACACAATATCACCTTTGAGCTACAGAAAGGAATCATCTTGGGAGCTGTTTGGACCCATTTTATCTGCAACAAAGGCTTAGCATCAAAGATTCCATGTGTAGCATACACATCTTTCTATGATTAAAAAAGAATGATTTTTCTATTTTTCCAAAGCCCAAAAAACTGTTCAGGATCTAAATTTGCAAAGTGAAAACCAGGCCCAAGTACAAGAGGTGCAGAGAAGTGTCAAATCCCTGATTTTTTGTCAAATCAGTTGCCAGTAGGTCAGTATAGTATGACTCTGCAAACAGCTGTTTACAGATATGGTAGGACTGTTGCCATTATTCACCAATCATTTTCTTTTGAAGAATACTATTTTCAGCGAGGGTAAAATCCGGCATCAAATTTATTTGCTACTTAGAATACCTGGAGAGTAGTAGTTGCACACAACTTACCAGGTATCTGGGGAGTTCCTGAATAAAATGTACAGAGTATACAATGAAAAATTGATGTCTGAGCTTCCTAATTTTGCAGCATCAAGTTTTTCTCTTTTGGCAACTGCTACAAAATGAAGTCTCACTTATTTTTGTATGGCAAAGGAAATTCTGTAGCCCATTATGACTAAAAATCTAGCCAATATGAATGTGGTGTCATGTGGGATTTTTATATTTTTCACATTGTCATTGTTTGATATGCAAGTCGATGACATTCAAAACAATCACTGTAGCTTATGTTTGCATGAATAGCAAATATAACGTGTGAAAGGAAAGCATGCAAGGCAGTAAATATTGATGGTTCAAAGTTTGGTTTCCAAAGGTCGAGTAAAAATCCTTTTGGAAGTATTATTTGCAAAATAACGCTGAGATTGAAAACATAGCCTTTATGTTAACAATCATTTGATACTACTCGATAACATGAAGAAGCCTTGTGTCAATTAATTCA
>VDFB02184336.1:0-13479 GCA_007258455.2 Sequoia sempervirens
GAGAGTTGCACCACTTGGTAACCTTTTACACTACTTGCATCCTGCAACTTTTCCCTCCACTAAAAAGTCATCACCATAGGAAAATGCCTCTGAGATAGCAAAAACTGAGAGAGGGTTTTTGTAGATGGTCCCAACACGATCCCATAGCCTCCAACCGAGAATCTGTATGCCTCACGGTCTCTGAGAAATAGCCCTTCAAAAATTGTTGCCTTTTAGCACTTTGGACTCTTAAGGGAAACTAGTGGGCAACAGAGTTAACTTCTTCACAAACTTGGTTTGAAGTAATTTCATTCTTTTTTGTGCATTTGAGAGACATTTTTACTGGAGGTCAATCTATGAGCCCTGTTCTATGATATTACAAAAAGGTATTGTGGACCTATATTAAGCTACCACTCTCAATATCATACAAATTGAACCCTGGCATCAATAGACTTTGTATATCAAGCTACCACAATTTTGTTGATGTTAATAGCTTCATCGATCTCTTCCAGCCGTTCCAACACATGGCAGAGCTTGGAAAAGAGAGAAGGAAGTCTGCTAGAAAAGAGGAGAGTAGAGTCAGCTTCAAGAGTAAAACATGGCACTTGCTAAGACTAAGCTTTCCCAGCCATACAAAAGTGGCATACAATATAGCCAAGTCTGCTCCAAGGAAATAATCAATGGCTTGGTATAAAGCAAAGTCCACTAGCAATACATAAAGGAAAGTCTGCCCTTGTTTCTTGGCACAAACACTCAGCAAAGCCCGTCTATGTTAAGAAAGGGATGTGTCAAACATGATTGAAGTCCGCCACATGTGTTGGCCATGAAACTTGACAAGGTCCGCGCTTACCAAAGAGTGACATGGCATAAAAGATGGAATCTTGCCAAATTTGCTTCAAGAGGATAATGAGTGTCCACAGTTAGAAGAATATGAACATTGAAAGTAAATGAGTGAAGCCCGCTTAGCATGTTAAGTCTAAAATGGCAAGAGAAAAGAGGAAGTCTGCCAGCCTTAAAGTGAAATTTGAGCTTGCCCTTCATTTGTAAAGGGTGGAGATAGTGTATAGAATTGTTGTGATAGACTATTTATGATAATAAAAGCTCTTATGCATGATTTGATTTGAACCACTTTTATTGTCAAATAGTGTGCATGGTTGCATAACTTCTTCCACCATAGATTGGAGATAGATTAGAATTAGATTACACTTGGAATAAAATTTTCTTTGAAAGTTTGTTAGATGAATGCAAGATTTGATAAGCATTGATTTATGGTGGAACTTTTGCTCATACTTTCTTTGAACGGATGATTTTCGTTCAATGCGTAAAGTTAGCCTGAGCTTACTCTGTGGATTCTTAACTTCTGTCTGGATAAATATTGTTTGATTGGAAGGTAGTTATTCATGATATGAAAACCATAAGCACATTTCCTTGAAGATTGCAATGGCTTTGTGTAGTTGGCACGATTCCTATGTGGCAAAACAAAGTTTGGTTTCGTTTCACCAAGTTAATATCGTCTCTTGAATTCTTCGGAAGTAGATTAGAACTTCTAACCCCTTGTCTCCTTTTTCAGTTTGTTTGATCTGCAACCCAAATAAAAGAGCTTCATTGTCCAGACCTTCATTGTGAATTGAAAAAATCCAGTGTAAGTCCCCTTGTGATTACTAGCAAATCACAATGCCCATTGAGCTTACCACACGTCAAGACCTGACATAAGAAACCTTGGAATCGCCATATGATCTTCTCGCAATCTTAGCATACGTGGTGGTTTTTCAAGAGAGGATAGGGTGTCTCTGGGCATTTTAATTCTGATGTACGAGTGTGTCATAAAACACACATCAATAGGTTAAAGATAAGGATTTGACAATGCTTGCCCTCAACAGTTTGCCATTGTCTTGGGAGTCCTATATTCAAGGAATTAGTGCAAAGTCCAAACTCCCGAAGTTTGATCGTTTGAGGGCCGATTGCATTCATTATGAATCAAGATTGATGGTTAGAGGTGTTGGCCAAAATTCTACTAATGAAGATATTCATGTTCTTGCTGCCCAACCTTCGAAGAAGAAAGGAAGAAGTGGAAAGAATGGATTCTCCAAGAGGAATCGAGACAAAGGAAATGATGGTGCTCCCCCTTCCAAGAACAAGTGAGACTTGTCCAAGATTCAATGCTTTAGGTGTGATAAGTTTGGTCGCTTTTCCAAACATTTTTCAGATAGGCCTAAGCATCAAGCCTCTGTTGCAGATGTAGATGATGTTTCTCCACAGAAGAATGAATATTTGTTCTGCTCAACATTGTCAAGCAATGTACCCACTGACACCAACACTTGGCTGATCGACAATGGTTTTCTCAGAAAGAGGGAGTTGATTATGAAGAAACATTTGCTCATGTTTCTCATTACACTTCTATCAGAACTATCATTGCCCTTGCTGCATCAAGAGGATGGAAGATTCATCAAATGGGCGCGAAGACAACTTTTCTCAATGGCGTGATTGAGGAAGAAGTTTACGTCAAGCAACCTGATGGTTTTGAGGTTCATGGGAAGGAGTCACATGTGTGTAAGCTAAAGAAGGCCTTGTATGGTCTTAAGCAGGCTCCTCGTGCATGGTACGAAAGGATTGATCTACCTATCTAGTTTGGGCTTCTTGAAGAATGATGTTGATTCAAATCTCTACTTCAAGGTAATCAATGGTGATGCATTAATAGTGGTACTAATTCATGCTTCTAGGCTGCATATATATATATATATTTTTACATGTTTTTCCATTGTTTGGCCCCTACACCGCAAGTAAACGGTTGCATAGTGTGTGGAATGAGGGGGTAGCAGGCCAGTAATTGAAATCTTTTCATCTATCAGCATCTAGTTGTTACTTATGCAATGTGAAGTAATGCTTTGAGTTTGAAAGATGTGCAATGCAATGTAATCAATAATATGAATAAATTTTTAATTATTAGTTATGTAATGAAGTAATTGCATAACTACTTAGGTTGACTTTGTAAAACTATATTGTAATTGAAATTTTTTCATCTATCAACATCTAGTTGTTACTTATGTAATGTGAAGTAATGCTTTGAGTTTGAAAGATGTGTAATGCAATGTAATCAGCAATATGAATAAACTACATAATATAACCATTCTTTTTATGCTATTGTACATCAAGATATTTAACCATTGCTCACTTGATTAAATTTTCAAAGAGTTTAATTATGCACATGAGGAGGAAATTAAATTTGATTGTCAACTTCTATATATCAAATTATCCAATAATCAAGTGTATGTCCATATACAAAAATGGCATCAACGCCAACTCAAACAAAATTTTACAATATGTGGCATATGCCATCTCGGTATCTATTCAATATTTACATGCCAAAATGTCTATCTCATCCTAAACTACTGGTGGATCATCAGAATGGAGCCTCTTTGAAGCACTCGTTGCCTCTGAAGGTAGCTGCACAAGAAAAAGTCAAACCACAATTGAGATTAGTTATACTATATAATTTTCAAATCGAATAATTAACATCAAAATCAATATACATTAAATTATAATTGAACTCTAAAATTTTAATCTTGATTACCTGAAATATCCGTCTCTTCAAAGGGTCAGGAGTCCTAGAATATGCCCCTCTCAAAGAACCAACCAAACCATCTTTTGTAATTTCAATCTATATAGGTGAACAAAAACATAAAAGTGATCCAAGTTAGCATACAATTGTCAGTAATAGGAACATATAAATATCAAACACAAAATAAAATGAACACATACTTCTTTAGGTTGATCTTTTTCTTTATCTCCTTTAGGTGTTTCGACACCTCCTCCTTGAGGTGCTTCAACACCTACTCCTTCAAGTGTTCCAATACGTACTACTGGCATTGTGGCACTTGTCAACAAGGACGTATAGATCATAATTCCCTGCACATAAAAATGACAAGTACATATGAAACTACCAATCTATGTCGATGTATGTATAATCAATATAAGATCTTAAAATTCTTAATTCAATCAAATTTGAGTTCAATTACCTTCCCCTTATCCAACATTGCACTTCCATAATCTGGACATGGCTGCACCTCTCTCGCACTAGGTATTTCCTACAAGAGGAAAATAAGATAAACATATTAGTTATTATATAATTTCATTAATGACAATTCAAATGACAAGAAAGTATATAATAAATAAATGTAAATGAGTGAGTGCAAAAATATATACTGTGTGCATGTCGAGGCCAAAAGAAATGGCCCTCAAGGTGCTATCTATCACTTGTGTCAGCTCTTCCTTAGACATCAACTATTAAATAGACCATGTAAATAAATATTAGTACATTATACTATCTCTTATTAATATTCATTTAAAAACAAATGCAAGTTATGAATTCACAACTTAAATTTTACCTGTGTCACTATTCCAATGTCCCCCTCTCTAGTAGGAGAGGACTCTGTATGGTGTGCTTCACTCCCCTATGTCTGATCTATAATGTCCACATCATGGAAGTCATAATCGGAAGTTTCCAAGGGATGCTCGTCAGGCTGTACAAGAGGACCCAAGCATATATGGCGGCACATGGAGAAAGTATGTGGTACACAAATATGTGGACCTGACGAGGATGATGCAGCAGCACTCGAGCCATCACCAACACCACCAAAATGTGGCTGAGCTACTACAGAAGCATGCGAAACCAAAAGACCACTCAAAGAGTGAATAGCATGGATAGTCTGTGTGGCTGCATCTTGCATAATATCTGGATGGTATACTGAAGGTGGCAAAGGAAGGGGAGGAGGGGGAACATATGGGTGGGGTATTACTCTAACTGCCCCTGGTCTATCCTGGGGCATACCTCCACCAATGCCCTGGAAGGGTTTAATGTCAAAGTAATTGACATGATGCCCTAACACAAACTCAGCATATAATTTTTTTATAAAGTAAAATGGTATATCACAATTGTTGTTTGGTGGTTTCAAAAACCATACACCAACGATCCCAAAAGTTTTCTACAATGTCTCTATGAGTGCACCATTTTATAGAAAGTTTTGGTTTATTAACATTAACCGGCAAACCAGTGCAGGGGTTAACAAATAAAGAGGCTATTTGGGCTTTGGTTATTTCGAGATCTTTCACATCATCATAGGACAATCCACATGCATAATATTCTCTCATGTCTTCTCGCCACGAATGAAAGGCATTATGTTGCGAGGAGAGGGTTTCTATGTTTTTAATTATTTCTTTCATTGTGTTTGACATCTTAGATAATCAAGTGACTCTCGTATAAACTTTAGAAATGCCTCGTAATTTTTGCAATTTTTCACAAATTAATTCTTCAATTGATGGCTATGGAGGTGGTGGAGCGTTTGGCATTTGTGCATTTTCATTGTCAGTAGCCATAATGCCTGATTAAAGTTAAAAAAAAATTAATCTAATTAAAATTAGACAATATAAATGAAAATATTATAAAAATACCCTAGTTTTTAAAAAAAATCAAACAAAAACCCTAGTTTTTAACAAAAATCTATAAAATTCTCTAATTTTTAATCCAAATACATAAAAAACACTATTTTTAAATCAAAATCCATTACAAACATTCAATTTTCATCAAAATCCATTACAAACATTCAATTTTCATCAAAATCCATACTATACTCAATTTTTTCATTAAAAAACTATCAAAACCCCTATTTTGAAAAAAATATATAAAAAATTAACTAAAATTACACAAATCTAATTGAAAATTTGATTAGAGAAAAGAAAAACAAAGAATCTAACCTTTTGAAGATGGATTTGCGTGAAATCAGATATCTGATTTGTAGAATGAAGTTTTCACTATGCGCCCACGGTTAAACAAATGTGAAATGAGTTTTAATCAGGCTGAAATGAAATATATATGTGTGTCGCAAATCGGATATCCGATCCAAATCAGATATCTGATATGGAAATCTAGGTTTGGGCTTTGCTTCGGTAGTGTGTACTGACACCCAAGCCACATAAAGTCAACTCGACATTTTCACGTTTTTGAGTCGATGAAACACACAATTTTTTCTCCATTGCCACTTTTTGGCATACCATGATCCTGCACGTACCCAACTCGTGTGACCAAACAAACTATTTCAACACATTCAGATGGGTACGTTTATGCTAGGCATGGTCCTCTTTCACAACCAAACACACTGAATCATTCCAAGCTATGTTCAACTGGCTTGATCCCTAAAGGGTCCAAAGTGCAAAAGGGTAGCAATCTTTGATGGGCTACTACTCAAAAACTATGATGCTTACGAACTCTCTGTCTAATACTATGGGATCGTGTTGGGCCCCTCTACTATAACCTCTCTCAGTTTTTGTTATCTCAGAGTCATTTTCTCATGGTTTCCAATTTTCACTTGATGGAAAAATATCAAATGCAAGTAGTGTAAAGTTGCAAAGTGATGCAACTTTCATTCTACAACTCATGTGACCAAACAAATTGTTCCAACATGTTCCAATGGGTACGTTTATGCTAGGCATGGTCCTCTTTCTCACCCAAACACTCCAAATCACTTCAAGCTACGTTCAACTAACTCAATCCCTTATGATGGCATGCAAAATAATTGGAAAGAGAAACATTCACACAACAGTTGAGAAGTTTGAGTTTTCCACACCAAAAGCATATGATCATCCTAAAGTCTAGCAAGTGCAAGAATTTTTTTAATTATCCTCCTTACCCTTACAACAATATACAACCAATTGTGAATGTGTACAATGGTGGAACCTGGAAACATTTTAGTTTTTCCTTAATTAACAACTTTGTTTGTGAAGCATTTTGTCATTTTTATTTGAAATATTTTGCTATTCTTGAAAATTGGAGTCTAAGAGAAACAAGTGATACTCTCACGTACATTTATTATTTGGTGTGATAAATGAAGTTTTCACCCAAGTCCATTTATTATTTGTATTATAAATTATAAAGCTTTCTCCCAAGTCCATTTCATATATAGGAAATAATATTGCAAAAAGTTGAAATATACATCTTTCAACATGTTTATATGGTGATGGATCAAGAACGTAACAATTCATTCTATACTGTGAGTATTATGTTGTGAAAATGTTTAAAGACTATTCAAGATAAATGCTTGTATGATAATGTGCCAAGAAGTTAACTACTCATCATCTACTATGAATATTATGTTTTGTAAGTGTTTTGAATATTATGTATTATTTGCTTAATTGAGTTATTCCAATCAAAAGATTAAATATACTGCAATCTTTTTATGAAACATCTCATGGAATATCAATTAAAAAAGCATTTTTTTCTTTTAGATAAAGAATTTTATCGAACTTTTTGAATTAAACTGAATTGAGATATGTAAGAACAAGGGAGCATTAGGAAATAAATTTCTCAAGGATCTTAAATAGGCCTTCTTACCAAATTTTAAAAAGCATGATAAGCCCATGGTTGAAAATTTTGTAGTCATCAAAGTGGGTACTAGTTCTATATTAAATAGATCATAATTCTTCTTTATCTTTAAGATCTAAGTTTCGAAATGGTTTCACCAAGTTGTGAAGGGTGAACTGTTCTTTATTTAGTTATGCATATGTGGGTTCATTTTCCTTATCTCCCATTATAATTTTGAGTGGATTATGCTTTCAAAGTATTAGGAATGCTCTACCTATTTTCTAGTTGGATGTTTTCATTCTACAAGGCTCATCTCTTGATATATATATTATACTCATTCTTAATCAATTATCAAGTTAATAATTAGTGAATTTATTTATAGTTAATCTTTTCTTTTCAATTTGTGCAATTTAATAATTTGTAACTCTACTAGTATTCCTAGAAATATTGAAGTTTCCTAGCATCAACTAATAAAGTCGCTTATCATCAATCAATAAATATTCAAGACAAACCGTGAAGGACAACAATGTTCAATGCTGGGGCTAACCAATTAATAAGTATACACATGAATAAGTCAAGCATACATGTGAATAAGGGAAGCACAAGTACTCAAATACATGTAAGCCTTGAAGTATACACAAATTAATACAAAGTATATGCATGATTACAAGGTATAGCATGAAAAAATGAAAGTTGCAAAGTATACATTGGAATACACGTAATTCACAAAGTATACACGTAACTCATATCTATTTAACCGTGGATTTATAGTGCAAATATGGACACCATTGATAAAAAATATTTGTATTAACCAAATATCCATGTAGGCATACATCAATATATGTCAATATAAGTATAAAATATATACAAAATAGCCATATAGGCTTACGAGAATGCCATATAGGCATACAATGTCAAATATATCCAATAGAAAATATGTACAAAAATACCATATAGGCATACAACAAATGGCTCTAGAATCAAAAGTAATTTCTCTCCATGCTCTGGAAACAAATTTTATCCCTTCCCTTGTCAACCAAATGGCGATAAATCTATCACTCATTTATTCTAAGGTCGAGGAGTGCTCTTGGTCCTCCTCCTAGGGTTTAGTTCCTTGTCAAGTTTTATCTATTACAATGACAAGTAAAGGAATTAATATATAGAAATTACATTATAAAAATGATATATTTATCAAAATAATCACTTACCACCACTAGACGATCACTCTCCTCGAGGGAAATATTTGTGTGCCCATGCCGAGGCATGTTGAAGCCCTGTGGAAAACATCCCAAGAGAAATTAAACTATGAATCAATAATGTTCTGATTTTTCACTAACAACTATAAAAACAAATTATGTAAATTGGAATTCAGTAATCTACCTCATACCTCTATGCGAGGCATCAAGGAGTCTATAGAAAATGAAACACCAAGCTCCATCTCCCTATGAATATTTGGAGGTGTGTCTACTTCCAACATCTAAAAATAAAACAACAAATTATTCAATCATGAAAACTACAATATTGATGCACATCATGGCTTATAATGTATGAGATAATGAACAAAATTTTGAGTACATATTAAACTATATATTTTTTACTATCATGCTTAATATTTTCCCTATCCATAGCTTGTTTGAAAGCACCTACTTTTAGGCTTTTATCCATAGCAGCAAGGTGGTGAATCATTTAATAAAATGCTTTGGCAGACATGTATGATAACTGTAGTAGCATAGAGAAGGCAGTGAACTATTTAAAAAATTGTGTCAAAGAAATGGGGTATCATGTGTTAAAAGATGTAGGACAGCTGAGAGGGGCCTGGGTGAATTAGTTGTCACAAAATTCAACTTAAAACTTCAACACATATCAATTCCACAATCACATTGTTTTGTTATTAAGCATAAGCAAGAGATACAAAACAAAAAGTAAAATAACACACTAAACACTAGATTTTATGTGGAAAACCCAAGGAGGGAAAAATCATGGTGAGGATTAACTCACAATATAAAGGAGTTCTAGAACTGAAAAAAATATAAGGCTCATTGCCAAGGGCTCACTACCTAGAAAGGACTCACTATCAAGATACAAAATCTCACTACTTAGAGCGAGGCTCACTACTTACAAAATATTTACAAAACAAAAGGGGCTTTACAGCCAAAATGAATTGAGAATAATGCACCTAACAAGTGTTGATATAGTTATGATGATGCTCAATACATTGACTTAACAAACTTCATTATTTTAGCTCACTTTCGCATTTACTACTACCTCATTAATCACAGACACATTGTGCACACCCATAACTTAATCTTCAACTCTATCCAATATATATACTTGATTCAACTACAAGCATCAATTAGGTCAGCCTAATTAGATTCACATCATATTTACCAAAAAAACTAAGTGTCGGCTTCATGCTTTCAACATGCTACATCAAGTCAACATGGACCTAGGATAGGTCACACATATATTTGCATCACAAAAATTAATTCACCATTACACAATACATCCATTAGGTTAGCCAAGGATAGACCTAATAGCACATTTGTAAATACCAGTGCAATGTTGATATACCATACGAGCATCTGGATACATGAGATCTTGAATGTACATGCTCCTGACATCTACAAACCATTTCCCAAAACCACAAGCAGTAAATGTCAACTATGGAGGAATGTGGACAAGAATATTAGAGAGTGCAACTCGAATACTGGTTCAGATCCCAGACCAAAATACTAGATCAGGCACTGATTTATACTTGTAGCCAGAACATGGTGACATCAATTACAACACAAAACTATAGAGATAGACAAAAATCTCCCCCTTTGTCATTGATGGCAACATGTGCCAAAAAAAATGTTCTTCCTCCAATCTCTCCCAACTACCAAAAACTCTCTAACTCTAATCTCTCCCCCTAACTCCAATCTCTCCCCCTTTGACATCAATGGAAAAGGGAAACCACAAGACGTAAACATGGTGACATCAAAATTTACAAAAAGATTCCAGTTTTTCAAACAAACTTCAAGCCATCCAAAAAAAATCAAACAACAATTCAATTAACTTTATTCTGTTCAGATTCATTTTCCTCTTCCTTTTCTTATTTTCCAAACAAAAACAATAGAAATTGAACACTCGGGATTCAAGTAAAAAAAACACTCTTCACCTAAAACACTTTCTTGTACCTTTCTTTGAGAACTGGACACAACTTATTTCATTTGAGTGTAGATGCTTCCCAATAAGCCCAATAAAGTAAAAGAAGATGACCAATATGAACATTGTCTTTCAACATCTTCTATGTCTGTAATTATTCTAGAAAGATGGTCTAACCAGACCTCAGCAATCTCCTTAAGGAGCCAGAAAGTATTCACCACATCATCTCTTTGTCTTTGTACAACAATCAGTTCAGCTTGTAATTCTCCAACTCTCAACCTATGTTTCCCTTCTTTGTCTTAAAATATATCAAATTTATTTCCAATGTTGTTCACTTCTGACTCAATTGCTTCAATTTTACTTCTAAAATTATCTACCGCAGTAGGCCACTAGAGACAATATTTGTAAATATTGGATATTTCTTTAATGCACTTCTTTGTTTCCACAATAAGTTTAGACAGTCTCAACTTTGCTTTAGTACATCTCTTTTCAACCAAGGCTTCAAATTTACGTCCTTTTGGACCTTCAAGTAACATTATTTCTTCAACAATTTCAACTAATTTTTCTAGTAGGGAGCCAGAGACACTTGTTACATCAATACCTTTTCGAAGTAGATAATCTACCAAAGCATCATCAATTTTAAGTTTGTCAATAGGAGAGGCAACAATCCACATCTCACCAATGTTCTTCATTTTTCCTTTAACCAACATAGTCTGGATGTCATCTAGATCAGAGAATTCATATCCAGGCAGAGATTCTTTTTCCTTCTCTTCTAAATAGACAATGATGTCTTCAGATATAGCTTTTCTTTTCTTCAATTCCAAAGGGGAATCACCAATGACAACTTCCAATTCTCTTTTACCAAAGGATGAACCCACTTCAAACTGGCTCGGTGTTGATATACCCAAGCAAATATTTTCTTTGAAGGATATGAAATAATATTTTCACATACTTACATTATCTGCCAATGCTTCCAGACATCTATAGATTTGTTTCCCAATAGGAATACCGGATTTCCACACAACATTTTCTCTTCCCAGTAGGGAAATCGAAAATTAAAACACCAAGCACACAAGAAAAGATCCAAATTGAAATAGATAACCCTCAACCACCGACATACAAACATTTTCAAAAATATTTTCAAGCAATAGTCCACACAAGTCAAATTTCCTATTCTCCTTAACCATCACATGTGCAATGTAAACAATAATAGCCGATGTCGAACCTTCACAATTTCTAAAAAGGATTTTGTAAGAAACACCATACGCAACATACCTTACATCCAAATCCTTGAGAGTATTTACCAATTGGGTTCGAGGGTCTTTACTAATGTCATTCAGTTCCTCCACATCTTTGTACTTCACTGCTACGCCCTTAATATTATTGTACATCGGGTTATGAATAGTCAGCTTGTGGCTATCTTAACTCTCTATTAAGTCATATTATCATTAGTATATTGTTATTTAGTTGTTTAGGTCGGCCTAAGTCTTATATAGGTGTGTCTAAGTCGGCCTAGGTGATATCCTTGGCATAAATAGGTATATATAGGAGGTTGTGAGTCTTATTTCATCATCAAGTTGTGAAGTGTGTTCTCATTAGAGATATTTGGAGGTTTTCCCCCTCGAAGTGGCTTGTTATTCTCAGTTATTATCAAGTATTTGCAGCATATTTCATATCATATTCTTCTATTGTGCAAGTTATTTCATAACAAGTGGTATCGAGCATGATCTTGGCACCATAGAGGCAAGGTTTTTCTCAATTTTGGAGGATTTTGGGAAGAGCATATCTTTCAGATTTTGGCGAATTTTTTTCTGATTTTTAAAGGGTTTTTGAAGAACATATTTAAGAAGCTACAGTATATATTTAAGAAGAATTGGAGTAGAATTAAGCGAATTATTGCAGAATTAGGGTTTCTACACTATTTTTTTGGAATCTACATATCTCGTACATCTTGTTGAATTGGAGTCTAATTTTTATTGGGTTTTTGAAGACATACTAAAGGATATTACAGTAAAAACTTGAGAGAATTTAAGTTTCATTTGTGTGATTTATTTCAACATTAGTGGTTTCCATCATGACGGGGCCTGCAACAAGGGGTAAAAAGAATGTTGTCACTCTGGGGAAGACTCCTGATAAGGATGGTGAAACAATTGAGGATATTACTCATAATGAGGAAATAAATAAGGTCAAGGAAGACATATCCTCAATTAAGATGGATATGTGTGACCTAAGAGGAGATATATCGGACATGCAAAACATGTTAAGCACCTACATGGTTGAATCAAGAAAGGAGTTCTCAAGTGGCCAAGTTGAAAATTCTAGGTCAGCTACTACTGACACAAGCTTTAGTACTCCTATGGGATCTAGGAATTTATTTCCAAAGGTGGATATGCACAATTTCGATGGTAAGGATCCTCTAACATGGATAAACCAAATGGAGAATTTTTTTGAAGTACACCAAATCCCAAATGGAGAAAAGGTCACGATGGCTTCCTTATATCTAGAACCAGATCAATTCATTTGGTATCGTTGGCTTTGCACTCATCGAAGTAAAAAGGGGCTCACTGTCTCATGGTCAATTTTTACAGAGGAACTCCAAGCACAATATAGTAATAGCGTCACAGACAACTTCTTTAGCCAACTAGCTAAACTTCAACAAACAGGATCAGTTAAGGATTATATTCAATAATTCCAAAATATATCCTTAAGGGTGGATTCAATTACGGAGGAAAACTTGAATGACTTATTCTTGGGTGGTCTCAAGGATCACATTCAACATGAGGTATGCATGTTTAGCCTTAGTTCCATAAATGAGTCTTTTATCTTAGCACACAGGGTAGAAGAGAAATATTTGATTCCTAAGAAGCAAGGGGCTAATGTGACAAGAGAGAAAGGATATTCAACACAACCTACTAGGTTGACTCCACAAAAAATTAAGGAGAAAAGAGAAAAAGGTTTGTGTTTCAATTGTGATAGAAAATATAGTCGAGGACATAAAT
>VDFB02184337.1:0-40927 GCA_007258455.2 Sequoia sempervirens
GTACTTACATACATATATATATATATATATATATATTAATATATATGACTATATGTGTGTATATATATATATTATTTAATTAAATACATACATATATACTAGAACCAAAATGCAATCTAACACTTGAAACAACAATACTAAACTCAATACTAGCAGAACTAGAAAATAGAATGCGGATCTAAGAAGGGCAGAAACATGTGTACTAGTCACAAAAAGTGCTTTCAGAAGCTGATCTGAGACTCATTCGCCCATAGGCGAATGGGTCAAAGTGTAGGGTTTTTTTGTAACTTTTAGGAGCCTTTGATGCAAATCTAAATCTTCCAATTTTCCTAAGTTTCACAGTCGAAATGTCAAAAATGACTTTGGGATCTTAGTTTCCGTGAGAATATGATAATTTTGAAAACTTTTGCAACTTTGACAACTTTGTAAATCTTGCACTTTAAAAGTTCTTCAAGTCTTCTTCAACCTAAATCTAAAATCACGAGAACAAGAGAGAGAAATGTTTGTTTTGGGTGAATAGGGGTTTTCCTTGGTCAAACCCCATTTTGGTAATCAAACCTTGAATTGAAATGAAACATGGAAGAGGGAATGAAGAATGAACAAAGTTATGTTACTACTCAACAAACCCTTGAATGAAACCTTAATAATGGAGATCTTAGGAGTTCTACAACTTGCATGAAATGGCCAAATTGGATGTGGATCTTGACACTTGAATCTTGCTTGAAGTGACACTTTGAATGCTTGACATGATCATGAAACCTACATCACAATGTTAGCTCCAAAAACATGCATGATGCAAGAATACTTTGATACAATGAATGGATCTTGAATGTTACAATAAAACTTTGATATATCTACTCTTGAATGCCTTTGATTACTCTTGAAATGCTCTTGTAGATCTTGAAAAATTCTAGGTGAAACTTTGTGAAATAACCTTGTATTTATAGATGTATCCTTAATTTCCTGAAATTCAAATATCACAAGCCAACATTGAATTATGGATTTGAAAACATTAAAATACCACCAAAAGCATAATTTAAATTTAGGTCCTAAGGTTTAGGGAGGACCCATTTTCCCATGGGTGAATGGGTCCCAGGTCTATAAACCTGGAATGCACGTTGCTCAATGTAAAGTGTTATGTTTAGGAATTAATTATTGTCAGGTTTCCCCTTCAGAAAATGTAATTTAATAGGCTAGTAAATGAATTAAAGGGCCAATTAAGGTATAATTAAGCTCAATTAATTAAGAGGGCCCAAATAAGTGTGTAAATGTAAAGAGGTACATTTAACAACACTAAATTAAGGAACTATTAAGTACAATTTAAATTAGGAGGGCCCAAACAAGTGAGAAAATGTAAAGGGTTGTTTTTTTCTACACTACATTTAGCCCCCACTTTAGTGAGAGCATGACCTTGCGTCAAACTCAAACTAAAGTAGACAATCAAGAGAGTTCTAATTGTTCAATCATTGGAAAGATAAGACAACAAAGATCAAGGAGGAGGATCAAGCCTCCAAGATCTAAAATCTCATGGAAAAACCAACAAAGGCACAAAGAGACACATGCCTATGTTAATCATATATATGTATGCAGCAATGACAAGATACCCAATCATACAATGCCAAAGACTCAAAGAAAAAGGAAAAGGAAAAATAAAAGAGATAGGATCAAGCCTTAAATGTCCAACATGATGTGGCACACCTCAGCTGTTTTTCCAAAAACATTTACAAGTGGAACCCATTGTCCATAATGCAAACAACAATGTATTCTCACATGGGCTAGTGAAATTTGTTTTCCACTAGGTGAGCCCCCAAGGGTGGAAAATGAGAGAATCTTATTAGGCTCCCATTGATCTATTTTATGAATCTATGAAAATTACATTGAATGTGTAACAATAAAAATTTAAGGAATCCAAATTACTTAATCGAAATTAACACATGAACATGATTAAATAAACGGAAATAACAAAGTGACGAAATTCAGAATGAGAGAAAAGAGAAAGAGAGATGCAAACAAAGTTGATAACAGATTTCATTGTAAAAATGACTGTCTCTGAGCCCCTCTCCAATGAGTGGACCGATCAAATTACTTCTTCAGAAAATTAGTACAACATGTCAGCATAATCTCCCCTTGGTTTACAAAGAAATTTGACAAAGCCCCCCTTCAAAGTGCCCAAGAGCAACCACCTGAATAGCACAAAAATCTAGAAAAATTTCTCCAAGGAATTTTCTCTAAATCACCACTTAGCCTTTCACATCCTACACTACCCCCTTTTATACAAAAATATCACCCAATTTGGTTCATACCCAAATGATTCACAATATCTCCCAAAATCCCTTTACATAGTAAAATATTTGAAAATTCCCCTATTTACAAATAAAAATCATAATTAATCTTCTATATTTTATTTGAGCACTTCAAATTTCACATTTCAGGCTTTTATTGCTGTAGGAGGCTTTTATTTTTAATCTTTAAAAGGATTTAGGAGATTGGATTACTTTGCATTTGGAGGGAATTGTTTAAATTAAGGCATTCAGTTTCAATAATTCACCAAAATGACCTGACACCCACTATAGATATGAAGCCACACTATGGCGCATTGGTGGCTTACTCTTTTTGCACGCGGGTGGTTAGGAGATCGAGCCCCTCCACCGTCCATTTTTAAACTAAATTCCAAACTTTTTATCAACAAAACCAAATGCTGGTCTACTATAGGTAAGCATGCCATGCGTGCCCCAATGGCAATAACCAATATTTGTGCGCTGAGGGTTGTTACTTCAAGCCCCATTCGAGCCATTCAATTTTTGTATTAGTAAATATAACCATGTTTCCAACCGACCGCCAAAGGAGGGATGAGTGGATTTCCACGTGGCATGTTGAGGAGGTGCCACATGGCATGATATCATTTGTCGATGCCGCTAACTGCTGCCAACTCAACTGTTGACTCATCGGGCACACCAGTTGTCTAGTCACCATACGAAAGCCACGTGTCTACTGCAGGAGGTGCCACGTCACTACCATGTTGGATGTACAGATGTACGGCTTGCCATGTCACCTACCACATGTCAGGTCATGATTCATCTGTCACTATCCATACTATATGGAATGCCACATCAGCATGCTAACATCAACATCTATACGGTTAAAAGTCAACCTTCTCTGTACGACCTTTGATTGCTCGTAACTCAAGCAAACGGAGTCTAATTTGCATGAAATGAACGTCGTCAGAAAGCTCTCAGTGATCTCTTCATGTTGAGACTAGTGTTGACCACTTTTGGTGACTTTGAATTTTTTTCCTTTTTTTCTCTAACCTAGGCCCTAAGTTGACCAAGGCTTGAATGAGCATAACTTGAGCTTCGTTGCTCCGTTTGACTCCATTCAAGTTGCGTTGGAGTCAATATTTCAAGCTCTTCCCATTGATGCTGATTCTAGAAACAAATGAGAAACTGCAAATTTTGATGAAGATCCTCCAGATCAATCCTCCCCACTAGAGAGCTTTTGGACCTCTGAAAGTTGGTTACTTGGAAAGTAAGTGAGGGTAAAGTTCCCTCACTTTACCAATCTCCATCCATCTTGCCTTGCTTGGATTCATCCCCTTCAGTTCTACTCTAAGGTATTCAACTTCGCCTCTTCGTCAAGTCCTAATTTTTCTGTCTAAGATGACATCCTCTAGCAACTCTGACATGTACTTCGGTGAAAGATCATCAACTGATGGAACCTAAATATTTGTGTCTTCATCCAGTATCATTGGAGGCCTATACAACTTTAGATTCTCAACATTGGCAACTGAATAAATGTGCATGTATGGAGGAAGATTAAGGCAGAAAGCGTTGGTTCCAATATTTTCCAAGATCTCAAAGGGATCATACCAAATAGGCTTGATCTTCCTTCCTTCACCTTGCATTCTTTCCTTGTTGATGTGTAACCAAACTCTGTCTCCAATCTGAAAATGGTGATCACTACGATGCTTATCATGTTGAGCCTTGTATTTGGCTTGACTCTTCTCCAACTGTGCTTCCACTGCCTGATGGATTGCTTGGACTTTTTGGATGAATTTCAACTTAGCCTTCTTTGAATCATGGCGTCCATCTTCAACATCATCTTTCCCAAAAGAAAAATCTATCGGTGTTTTGGGAACATAACCGAAGCAAGTCTCAAAAGGAGACCTCTTTGTAGAAGAGTGTGTCGTATGGTTGTAAGCATGTTGCACATAATGAAGACTCTCATCCCACAACTTGGGATGCTTGCTGCAATAACCTCTGAGTAGATGCACAACTGTCTTGTTTACTACCTTCATTTGTCCATCAGTCTACGGATGGAAGGTTGTACTCTTCTTCAGTCTGGTGTCCATGAGTCCCCACAAAGTTGACCAAAATTCCCCTAGGAATCAAGAATCTTGATCTAATACAATAGAAGTAGGTAACCCAAAATGAACCCATACAAATTGGAAGTACATCTGAGTTTTCAGTTTAGTAGTGACCTATTTTTTACAAGGCATTAAGATACACATTTTTCTGAACCGATCAACTACTACAAACAATTAATCATGTCCCTTTCTAGACATAGGTAACCCCTCGACAAAATCCATTGAAACACTTTCCCATGGACAGGATGGTACAGGCAGAGGTGTGTACAACCCCAATTTCCTATTACTAGGTTTACTTGTTGCACAATTGACACAACCTCTAATATACTTAGTTACAGTTTCTTGCATACGAGGCTAGTAACAATACTTTTGCAACTAAGTGACTGTTTTGCTTACCCCAAAATGTCCTACAATCAATGATGTGTGAGCTTCTTTGATTACCTTCACAGTAATCTTTCTCTTCCACATGTTTGCCAGCAATTAGAGTTGAATAGATTTCCTTAAAGTCTTCATCATTAGTATATTGTTCCTGAAAACTTTCATGTACCATGGAACTACCTTTAAGGATAATCAAAGCATTCATAACATGAGGCCTAGACAACATATATGCTACTTTGTTATGGGAACCTTTCTTGTACTTAATTACCAAATGAAACTATTGAAGAAAACCCATCCACCTAAAGTGCCTACTTTGTTGCAGTTTGGATTGTGAATGCAAATACTGAAGTGGTTGGTGATCAGTGTGGATTACAGTTTCTTTTCCCATTAAGTAGTGTTTCCATTTTTTAACACTATGAACTAATGCCTAAATTTCCTTATCATAAGTAGGATAGTTAATTACTACACCTGAAAAGGTCTCAGATTGATAGCAGATTGGTTTACCTCCTTGCATTAACACTGCTCCCATGGAAAATCCACTTGCATCTATCTCGATCTCAAATGGTTGATGTAAATGTGGTAAAGCCAGAACTGGTGCCATGCTCAACTTTTCCTTCAAAGTGTTGAAGGACTTCTATTGTGGACCTCCCCACTAAAAATTTGTCTTCATACTGGTCAATGCGTGCAATGGTGATGCAATGTAGGAGAAGTTTGCAATGAACTTTCACCAGTACTGGACTGCACCCAAGAAACTTCTAACTTCAGTGACTGTACTTGGCTTACGCCATTTTATAATAGCTTCGACCTTCACAGGGTCTACTTTCAATTGACCACCACCTACTACATAGCCTAAGTACACTAAGGATGTCTTAGCGAATTCGCATTTAGACATCTTTACAAAAAAAAATTATTTTCTCAATACATCAAAAACTTTCTTTACATGAATTACATGATCTTCCCAAGTTTGACTAAATACAAGAATATCATCTAGATAGACTATGAAAAAATCATCAATAAAAGAACGAAAGACATCATTCATGACTCTTATAAATGTAGTTGGTGCATTGCAAAGCTCGAAGGGCATGACCAACCACTCAAACAGTCCCTGTTTTGTCTCAAATGCAGTTTTCCAAATGTCGTCTTCTGCAATTCTTATCTGATGATATCTACTAGGCAAGTCTAACTTAGTGAAATAAACTATATATTTTAACTAATCAATTAAATCATCAATACGGGGAAGAGGATACTTGTTATTTACTGTTATCTTGTTCAGGGCTCGATAGTCAATGCACATTCTCCAAGATCCATCCTTCTTTGGAACCAATACAATTGGAGGACCACAAGGAGATGTACTAGGATGGATGACTCCTTTTTCCACCAACTCCTAAACTTTCTTTTTGATTTCCTCATTCTGCAAAACTGACAAACGGTACATGTCGATGTTTGGAAGAGGCACATCCTGTTGTAACTGGATTTCATGTTGTATCTCTCTTAGGTGGTAATCCCTTTGGCTCCTAAAATAAGTCATCATAACCAGAAACTATTTTGACCATCTCAATTTTACGCTCTGGATCACACCCCTTAAATGCTTCAGCTTTTTCATCCTCTTTGGGTTTTACAAGCATTAACACAAAGTTCTTACTAGAATTGATCAACCTTTTCATCTAACTAGCATTAACTAGTGCAATATTAGTCTTAACTTTGTGTGTACATACAATGTATTATATCCCATCTTTAAAGAGATGATACTTATCCTCCCCCCTATAAAAGATTTATTTTTTGTCATACAGATCAGGACTCCCTAACACAAGCCCACAAATATCCAAAGGAACAACATCTACTTCTACCTCATCAATAAAGTTTGCAGTGTTAGAAAATTTCAATTTACATTGTTTTGTTACCTACAGTTGAGCATCATTGCAAACCCATCCAAGCGGATATGGATTTGGATGAGGTGTTGCAGCTAGATTGAGTTTCTTTACCACCTCTTCAGATATTAAGTTGACTTGAGAACCCATATCAAACAGTGTGTCAATCTTAGTGTGCTTAGTTACAACTCGAATATGAAACAATTCATTATGTTGTTTATCAGCTTTAGGAGGAGTAGGTACTTTACTTGTACTTGCATTTGCATTAGAAACATTTGCATCAAAAGAGATAATTACACCTTTCCCTTTACCTTGGACCCCAGCAGCAATAATTTGAGTTTCATCTCCAGAGTCGGATCCAAGATCTTGTTGAATCACTGCAACAGTCTTTTGCTTGCCTTTATTGCATCTGTATCTTTTCGGCCTTAATTTGGGATGCAGCTTCCAACACTTCAAATCATCATGCCCCTCTTTCTTGCAATGGGAGCGTGTAGGTTTATCACCCTCCTTCTTTATTGTAGCTATCTTCTTCCCTTTTCCTTTATCTTTGTCTTTATCTTTACCCTTAGACTTCCCCTCAGACTTAGATGGTTTCTTTGAGAAATTATCACTGAAAGTGTTCTTACCCCTTGACTCTAAATGAGTAGCTTGGACTGACACTTCATCCAAATTATTAGGACTCAACATTAGAATAGTATGCCTTAGGTAAGAATGCAAACCACCTATGTACTTAAGTAGGGTATCCTGAGTATACAATGGAACATTTAAAGCAATAGCCTATTTTTTAAACTCATGGGTGTAATCTTGGACAGACTAACCCTTACCTTGCCTAAAGGTTCATCAATTCATTGTTAATTGTTGCATATAACCTAAAGGATAAAATTATTTTTTAAGGGTAGCAACAAATTCCATCCAAGTCATATTAACCTTACCATGGCGATCAATTTCCTCCTGAGTCCTACTCTCCCACCAGGTGAGAGTTGTACCTCCCAACCGAAGAGTGGCTAACAGGATCCTAGAAGCATCTTCTATTAGGCCTTGAATCCTACAATACACTTCTACCTGTTGGATCCAATCATCTAACTTTTCGGCATTTAACTCACCACAATACTTAGGTAATTCAAATTTTACATCCAGTTTGATAATAGGCTTAGACTTGCTCTTGAAAGGATTAACAATAGTAGAAGAGGAAGAAGAAGGGGAAGATGGAGAAGAAGCGGAAGATGGAGGAGATGGAGCTTTTGGAGTTTTTTCTTCCTTTTCCTTTCGATCTTCCTTCTTTTCTTGCTTCGAAGAATCCCCCTTTTCGTGCTTCTTCTTTTCTGCATAAAGCTCTTCCACCATAGTCTTAATGTCGAGAAAGGCTCGTTGAAAAGACTTATCATCAAGCTCTTGCTCAGTACTTTTCCCGACTTCAATTTCATCCATTGTTGGAAAAATCCTTCATTTGTCTATCTCAAGATTTTATTCTTCTAGCTTGCCTTCACCTTGTTGTTTCCTGGAACGTGTTAACATCCAATTCTACAATACTAGTCACACAAAGCTCTGATACCAAACTTGATCTATTTTACGGACCTATGACAATTGCATTGAATGCATAATGATAACAATTTAAGGAATCCAAATTACTTAATAGAAATTAATACATGAACATGATTAAATAAACAGAAATAACAAAGTGACGAAATTTAGAATGAGAGAAAAGAGAAAAAGAGATGCAAACAAAGTTGATAACAGAGTGACTACATCTTCGGGCCCCTCTCCAATGAGTGGACCAATCTGATTACTTCTCCAGAAAATTAGTACAACATGTCAGAATAATCTCCCCTTGGTTTACAAAGAAATTTGACAAAGCCCTCCTTCAAAGTGTGCAAGAGCAACCTCCTGAATAGCATGGAAATCAAGCAAAATTTCTCCAAGGAATTTTCTCCAAATCACCACTTAGCCTTTCACATCCTACATTACCCCCTTTTATACAAAAAATTCACCCAATTTGGTTCATAACTAAATGATTCACAATATCTCCCAAAATCCCTTTACATAGCAAAATATTTGAAAATCCCCCATTTACAAATAAAAATCATAATTAATCTTCTATATTTTATTTGAGCCCTTCGAATTTCACATTTCGGGCTTTTATTGTTGTAGGAGGTTTTTTATTTTTAATCCTTAAAAGGATTTAGGAGATTGGATTATTTTACATTTGGAGGGAATTGTTTAAATTAAGGCATTCAGTTACAATACTTCACCAAAATGACCCGACACCCACTATAGGTATGAAGCCACACTGTGGCACATCGGTGGCTTACTCTTTTTGCACACTGGTGGTTAGGAGGTCAATCCCCTCCGCTGTCCGTTTTTAAAATGAATTCCAAACTTTTTATCAACAAAACCAACCACTAGTCTAATATGGGTAAGCACACCATGTATGCCCCAACGGTGATAGCAGATATTTGCGCGTTGAAGGTTGTTAGTTTGATCCCCATGCGGGCCATTCAATTTTTTTATTAGTAAATATAACCATGTTTCCAACCAATCGCCAAAGGAGGGGTGAGTGGATTGCCACGTGGCCCATCGAGGAGGTACCACGTGGCATGATATTATTCACCGATGCCACTGACTGTTGCTAACTCGACTACTGACTCATCGGCCACACGAGTTGTCTAGTCACCATACGGAAGCCATGTGTCTGTCGCAGGAGGTGCCACGTCACTGCCATGTTGGATGTATGGATGTACAGCCTGCCATGTCACCTGCCACATGTCAGGTCTTGATTCATCTGTCACTGTTCGTACTGTATGAAATGCCACATCAACATGCTGACATCAGCATCTGTATGGTCAAAATTCAACCTTCTCTGTACGACCTTTGACTGCTCGTAACTCAGGAAAATGGAGTAAGATTTGCGTGAAACGAACATCATCGGAAAGCTCTCAATGAGCTCTTCGTGTTGAGACCAATGTTGACCACTTTTGGTGACTTTGAATTTTTTCCTTTTTTCTCTAACTTGAGCCCTAAGTTGACCAAGGTTTGACCGAGTATAACTCGAGCTCTGTTGCTCCGTTTGACTCAGTTCAAGTTGCGTTGGAGTTAGGATTTTGCACTCTTCCTGGTGATGCCAATTCTGGAGACAAATGAGAAACTTCAAATTTTGACGAAGATCCTTCGGATCACCCATACCATACCAAAGTTATACCTTTGATAACTTTAATAACGCACCACACAATACGAACTTCGAGCTCCATAAGGCTTAGCAAGTTGCATTATGCTAAGCACTTGTGAATTTGAACAAGGCACCACAAGCAAGCAAAGTGTGTTATGCTTGGTGGCCATGAGAAAGGACCTTGTAACTTCAAGCTTCATAAGGTTAGCAAGTTGTGTTATGCTAAACACTTGTGAACAAAATCCAAATAGGATAAGATATGTTCAAAGTGGTTTTACTTAGTTCATGTAAGGTCTCCTCTTAGGGAACATCATGCCTAATGTCTCCAAGAGAGGACAATTCTAGGATAAAATATTTTCAACTTAGGGCAGGCACTGCATAGCATCACCACTATGAGGAAAGTCGTATGCCAAGAAAGGTCACACTCTTAGAGGACATCAAACCCAATGACACCACCAAGAAGAAGACACATCACAAGAAGTGAGAAGACCACACAATGAAACATGAGGAAATATGCCAATATCTCCAAAAATGATAATGCCAACATGTATATCCCCACTTTAAAGAAATTGCTAACACCATGTTGTGAGCAATTACTTTAAAGTAGAAAATGATAAATGTTAACAATAAAGAAGACATGAGATCTTATTTAGAAATCCCTATGCCAAGTCATATGTTTCCAAATGAAGCTATGTCATTAAGAAGGGGTTACCCCCAAAATAAAATCCCAAAATCACATAAGGGATCCACAGATTTAGGGTCAATGTATGTATTTGCTACAATGATATTTTAGAGCTCAGAAATGTCATCATTCCCCAAATAACTCATGGAATAGGAAGAATGACACATAGAGAGAAAAAACAAAGAAAAATTATTTTGGGTCAACATGGAAGAGACCTAAATGTCTCAATGCCTTGCATCATCCCCAAAAGGAAAACACAAGAGAAAAGAAAAGATAAAGGGTTTACGACATATAGAAGAATGTAGATACAAATAGAGGAATGAACATGAAGATACATCAAATAGAATACTGTGGGGGATCACATTACGCACATGCAATCACAAAAAGAACATAAAAAAGAAAACAAAGACAAGACGAGTAAGGCACATTCGATTCAACCTATAGTAGGTCATCTGCATCCCAATCTTGTTCATCATATGTGAAAGGCGAACAACTAACAAAAGGGACAACATCAAGTGCCAAACTAGGATAAGGCTATCTAACTCCTTTCCCCCACTAAGTGCAGTACAAGGATTATTTGAGATAAGTGGAAAGAATGAGCTCCTTGCAATATATAAAATTATTTGCAATGAATGTAAAATATGTAATAGTGAGTATGCTATGATTCTACAACTATCACATTGCAAGGAGAAAAGTTCATGTAATTTCTATCCAATTATGTTGTCATAAGAAGTGTTAGGAGGAGAAAAACCACTCAATATGAGTTTTAATGCATGACACTCATCAATAAGATTCCCAAGAGTTCTATGATATGCACAATAATTCATGTTTTTAGGCTTATTGATTCTAGTCGAATGAGGTAGTGTAATTCATCCTAGATGAACAAGTTCTTCCATTTGTCGTTTAGTTGATGTTTTAGTATGTAGGAATGGAAACTTTTTGACTTTATAAGGTTTAGATTTCTTACTTTTTTGAGGATTTTGTTGAGGTGGATTCAAAGGAGAAGGATCTAAAATGATCCTATCATCTTTGTGAGAGATTTTTCATTATGACGAAGGACACTTGTTTCCTTAGAAGATATGGAGGGAGGAGGATCTTGATATCCTAAACCTTTAGTATCTTCAATTGGGATTTGTTCTAACAATTTATGAATCTAATGCTCATTTGTTGAGTCACATCCTTGTTTAGCTAAGATCTTAAAGCCTTGGCCATAATTCTCTTCTATGTTGATGGGTGTGTTGGTGACTTTATTAATATAGGATGGATGAGTATGCACTTGGTTAGAGGAGCTAGGTTCACTTATTGTTGGAGGTTTAGGCCTAGTTTGTGATTCAATCTCAAGATGTAAAAGAGTGAACATCTCTAGTGGTGAAATAGTAGGAGGTGCTAGTTGTTGCATGGAAGGGTAAAATGATGCATTGTTCTCAAGGTTTTCAAGGCAATTATGTATGGAATTATGCATGCTTTCATCATCTTCACCTAAGATGTCAACTTCACAAGGACATTCATTAGGGGTAGGTTGAGCATGATTAGGTTCTATTGCATTAGGATCATTACCAAAAACACAACTTGAGACATCAACTAAAGATGTTAAGGAAGTTTCCATAGATTACCAATAAACATGTCTATTATGAAAGAATGAATTGAAATGCAAAGAGATTACAAATTTTTAGATTTAGAGCAAGATAATTTTTTGATTATGCTATGCAAAAACTTGAAAATGATGTCTTTTAGATGCAATTTTGAATTCAAACAATGCACTGATTTTGACCAATTATGATTAGTATGAACGATTTCAGATAATAGAAACTTAGAAAACTAAAACAATAGACTGAATACAGAAATAGAGAATGAAAAATAGTGATTTTAATGCCCAGAATTTGAGGAAAAGCTCTGATCAGGGACTCATTCACCCATGGGTGAATGAGTCTCACTTCATGGTTTTTAAAAATTAATTTGCAAGTTTCTAAGATGATTTCCATGATTTTTAGATTTTGGTTTTAGACAGTTAGTTATAGTTTCATATTTCTAAAAAATGAGGCCTAAATGCAAGTGCAAAATAGTGCTAAATGGTAAGCAAAAAGACCTAATTTGAGATGCAATTTTAATTCAGTTTTGTAATGTAAATGAATGATGTTGTAGTGCTATGTAAACACTATGCAAAATGACTGATATTTTTGAATTTTCTAGATTTTAAAGAATGCAAAAATGCAAACCTAAAACCCTAAACAAGATGCAAGTAAACAACCCTAAATGAGATGAAAATTAATACAAATGAATGCAAAACCTAGATCTAAGGCTGCAAATGGACTCCAAATCAACAAGGTATGATGCTCAAAAGTTGGGTTAACCAAAATGAAATGAAGAAAAAAAGGGTTTGTTTTATGGAAAGGGATGGTGATAAGGGCCCTATTTCTAACTATTTCATTAGGAAATGAGATCCACACAATGAAGACCAAATCTTTAAATATTGATGATTGCAATTGTGAAAGAAAAATGGTTGACAACCCTCTTTATGTTGAATTCCTAGAGCATGTCCACCATTAATGTTCAAATGAAAGCTCGTGTGAGAGAACTGACAACTAGCCACACAAGTTTGAAAACTGACCATTGATCGTGCAGCTAAATGAATCAACAAATGATCCAAATTGAGTCAAATTAGTTTGAAAAAGTTGACTGTAAGCAGTCATTTTCCTTTACCCAATCAAAATAAATCATGTGGAAAAGCCTCCAACCTATTTGCGGGCTCCACCATATATTAAGCACCGAGGAAAACCCTAGGTGTCAACCTCCCCACTTCCCCATTAGCCTTAAACCCACTTACAACTTTTAACAAGGGAGAGGTGGGGAAGGGTCGAGATTAAATCTCAAGCCTTCAACATGTGTGTGCCTTAACACAAGACTACTTTCTCATGCACATAATCCTCTGACACAATTGATGGCCAAGATTAAAAGATCTCATTTGTATTTAAAGCACATGCTTTGGAAATCCCATTAGTAGCCCAAGCTTTAATACCTCTGACCCATGATTAAAATATTTTATTAATATTTCCCCTTTTCTAATGTTCATTTTGTTGCTCAGATGACTCCATGTGGCGCTCTCCCACTTCCCTGCTAAGAGACGGGAGACAAAGATGGGTCCCCCATGGGATGGCAGAGAGTGGTCAACATTGACCCACATCATCTCATCCTCGACCGCCAATCTCAATTGGCAAGGTGTTCACTACCTTCAAAGCTTAGTGGGTCCCACTGACTAGGGAACACATGTCCTCCACCTACTTGCTTGTGATATTATTTTAATGGAAATTAAAATCAAACGAGAGAGCGAGGAATGGCCCAAATGAAGACACACCATTTAGTGTTTTTCGTTGATCTCACCCAAGTGCATTTGTTGCTACCTTTGAATACTTTAGGGCCCACTAACATTTATGACACATGGCACCCGCTCGATAGCTCGCATGGCTATTTTAATAGAGAATGAAATAGGGTGGGGGCATGGGGAGTGGTCAAGATTTGATCCTCCAGATCTGACAGCCATTTTAACACTTCAAAATCTGCACGTGCAATTTGTTAGTTCTTAAAAAAGAAAGGGAACATTGCTAGGTAAACGACGGGCGGGGACATAAAACTTAAGGATGAGACCTTAGACCGACACTTGAAATATTAAACTCAAACTTAGGACTCAACAAATATTGATGATTTGTTACCTGCATAATATAAAGGCAATGTTTTTAATAAAATGACAGGTAGCGATTGGGATTGCTAAGACCTTGGGACTAGAAACAAGACTAGTTAAAAGGCATAAGTCACAACCTAAGTGACAGAGAACTAGCAATGAAAGGTCAACGATGAAACATAACATTTGCAAAGTATTCAGACTTAAGATTTTTTTGGAAAGGGTTTTAGCAACACAAAACCCTAAGGTATGATAATAAGTGAAACCCTAAGCCCTAGGACATGAAAATAACTAGATTTTTGTAAAGTTTCTAACAGTGGAACACAAAGATTTTAGGGGTCCCACCAGTTACCAGTCAACAAATCCTTGAATGAAACCTTGATAATGGATATCTTAGGAGGTCTGCAACTTGCATGAAATGGTTGAATTGGATGTGGATCTTGACACTTGAATCTTGCTTGAAATGATAGTTTGAATGCTTGACTTGATCATGAAACCTACATCACAATGTTAGCTCCAAAAACATGCATGATGCAAGAAGACTTTGATATGATGAATGGATCTTGAATGTTGCAATAAAAATGATATATATTCTCTTGAATGCCTTTGATTACTCTTGAAATGCTCTTGTAGATCTTGAAAAATGTTAGGTGAAACTTAGTAAAATAACTTTTTATTTATAGATATGTATCCTTAATTCCCCGAAATTCAAATATCACAAGCCGACATTGAATTATGGATTTGAAAATGTTAAATACCACCAAAAACATAATTTAAATTTAGGTCCTAAGGTTTAGGGAGGACCCATTCACCCATGGGAAAATAGGTCCCAAGTCCATATACCTAGAACACACATTGCTTAGTGTAAAGTGTTATGTTTAGGCATTAATTATTGTTGGGTTTCCCCTTCAAAAAATGTAATTTAATAGGCTTGTAAATGAATTAAAGGGCCAATTAAGGCATAATTAAGCTCAATTAATTAAGAGGGCCCAAATAAGTGTGTAAATGTAAAGAGGTACATTTAACAACACTAAATTAAGGCACTATTAAAAGTCCAATTTAAATTAGGAGGGCCCAAACAAGTGAAAAAATGTAAAGGGTTACATTTTTCTACACTACACATAATTTTATGTATAAGTAGTTTCATTAAATATATGATGAAATTAGGTTCTAGTAAATGAACAAAAGATACATGAAAGAATGCATATCTTCATAGAGTTTATCACATGGAGAAGAAGTCCCTCTATAAGTGTGAGCTCCCACACATTTATATTTTTTTGGATAGTTAGAAGTGGGTAAGTGTATCAAATTGATGGACAAAAATTCATCCTATTAAGAAATTTTGAAGTAAACACATTCATGTTATCTAAAAGTTAACATAGTGGACACATGTTATATAACATGTTCACATTATGTGATTTGTGTGCATTACATAGTTTTCATGCATTATGTAGCAAGTGCACATGACATAATTGGTGAATTATATGTTATATAAAATAAGTGAATTATATATTATTATAAAAAAGAGTCATTTCTATCATTTTTGTGGTCAAGAGCTCTTTGTAGATAAAAACCCAATCATACTTTTCTTACAAATAGTATTTTTGACCCCCTTCCAAGTTATTTATTTTACAGTGACATGTTATAGAAGAGATAAGTAGTTAGGATTTTCATTTTTTTATCAAATTTTATTTCCTTTTTCATATATTATATTTTTTTTAATAAATTTCTTGTTTTTTTGTTAGTTTTATACTAGCTTCTATAAACCCTAGCCTAAATCCTAATTTGGATGAGGGATTACCTAAAGAGAACACCACATCACTCGAATCTCATCCAACCCTTTCCATGAACCCTCCACAAATCCCAAAGAATCTATTAGAAAAATTATAACAAAACAAAATACAAATTGTAGAATTATTTTTAATATTGATGGAATCTATAACCAACCCCCACTTTGCATCACTTGTAAGTACATTAGAATCAATTATGAAGCAATTTGACTCAGTGAAGAATAAAATATATGAACAAAAAACTTATAAAGAGTTATGTCACATTTTTTATGTGTCAAATTTTTCCTACAACAAAGGGTAGTACCACAATAGTATCCCACTTTTTGTCCCAAATGGAACATTAAAATTAATATTTTTAATCATTTTTTTAATTTTTGTCATCTATAGAAACTAAACTACAATTTCAAGATGATGTGAACTAGTGATATTTGATATTTTTGTGTAGAATCTAAATATTTTTTTATTTTTGAAAAAAATAATTATATCATTTCTTATGTAATTTTTAATAACTTGTTTTCTATAGTTAATGGTATTTTTAAATTTATTTCATAATGCATAACCATTTTTACAAAAAAGTATAAAATTCTAAATTATTAAATATATTGGTAACACTAATATCTTTAATGTGCACAAACTTTTTCATATCTTTTTGTTGCATATTTTGTTTTTTATTTTTTATGCAAGATTAATTATAATTTAGATAGTTTTATTCCATAATGCATAACTTTTTTTGTATAGATTCAAATTAACTTCTTTTGTTGATACTAGGATATCAATACATAGTGTATAGATATTTTTTTCTATATATATGGGATAGAAACCTTGATGTTTGGGAAAGCCTTTGTTCACTAGAAAATAGAAAAAAATATAATAATTAAATTGATATATTCAATATTATAATTTTTGGAAATCTTATTCTAAGGTATATGATCCTAAAAATTATCCTATCACACTAAATCCATTTTCTTTTTCAATAAGTTTTGAAATAGAAAATTCTAAGGAAAATCAAGTGATATAAGGTGAATTATCTAGCAAATAACCTTTGTTCAAAGCACCTTTGAATGAATGTACCTTCATTCAAATGTGTTTTTTAAGCATCAAATATATTAAAATATTCATAAACAAATACAACATCATACATTAATTTATATCCAAAAAATGAGAATTTTGCTTGCATTTTTCATATTTTATAAATATTTTGGAGGGAAGAATATTTTCTAAGAGAATTTTGCACAAATATTTTATGTTTTTAGAATTTTTTTAAGGGAAAATATTCAAAAATAAAAGACTATTGTGATATGTTTTTATAGCTTCTAGGAGATGCGAAATAAAAGAATGAGGAAAAATAAGACTATGTATTCATATTTGACAAAAAAGGGTGCAAAAATATTTCAAAGAGAAAGAAGGTATGTATTTTTAAAAATTTATTTATTTAACTATCAAATTATTTTAATTAAGAAATAAATTTCAAGTGTTTATTACATGAAGATCCTTATACATATTTGGATTCCTTAAAAGTAAAATTTTCAACTTTCACAATGTACCAATATGTGTTAAAATTTCTCGATATGTTGTCTCAACTTCTTCATATATGTAAAACTTCATCAACCTCATGTGGGCATATCATATTCATACTAGTACCTTCCATGATTGAACTCTTAATGTAATAAGGTTGTAAGTTAGTGCCAACATACATCTAAAATATTTTTATTTTGAATGTGCACCTACCTAATTATCCAAGTAGTTTTACACCAGGTTGTAAGTATAAACTAAACACAACACCAAAATGTACTTTTCTTTCTTGGTTTACCATCTTTGAACTTCAAACTTAAAACCCTATTTATAATATTTGAACTATATTTGATAACAATGTTATTAGTTTAATTATATTTATATATACATGTCATTATATATAATTAAAATATTTCTACCCATTATTTATTAAAAATTATCTCTCTTATATGATATGTGAAGGGCTCAACATATAAATTGGAGTAGACATCCAATGTAATGTAGATATTGGAGTATAGAAGAGGCCTGACCACACACAACTAATTTCAAAGAGGAGGCCCAACTATACATTATTGATGTCAAGGAGGAGGCTCAACCAGACATGATATTGGAGAGGAGGCCTTTGTTGAACTCCTAAAATACTGGGGGGTGAATCAATATTCTTTGAAACCACTTAAACATTAAAACATTCAATCCACATAGCATATTCAATTTGTAGTAAGAAAGGAAATCATGAAAGCAACCATCAAAGCACGTAACATATGAACACAATATTTTTACGTGGAAAACCCAAAATGGGAAAAACCATGGTGAGGATTAGCTCACAATATATTATAATTGGTTATAAGATATTACACAATTGCTCACTGCAAATGGACTCACTGTCCTAGTGGACTCACTGCCCATAGAAAGAAGAAAATATAGAAGAATTGGTGGCACACAGCCATATTTTGAACTGTTACAAATGCATCTACAACATGTTCAAATATAGTTCCATTGAATCTCAATACACTAACTTTACACACTTCATACTAATCTACACAAACACTTTGCTTTGTTCTGCATTCGCCTCACACTCACATAATTGACATCAACATATCTTTATCATACATACATCTAAAACATCAAAAAATATCTTACATATATATCCACTTTATCCATAAATTCCTATAACATCAATTAGGTTGGCTTAATTAGATGTATTATACAAAATATACTTTTTCGGCTCAACATACACATATACATACTCTGCTCCATGATTCAAAACTTGTAATAAGTCCAAATAGGTCAAAATAGACCTATAATATCTCCCACATAATGGATCAATGCTTCTCAAAACTTTGCAATACCCAAAACTTATTAGGTCAGCACCGGTAATGACCTAACATCAACATTCATCAACGGTTCAACCTCAAACCAACACGCAGACCTCAAACTTTATGCCACTTGGAATATAGGTGCTACTAACACCTAACAACATCTCCACAAATCCACAATGCCAGATAACAATCTATAGAGTGATGCAGATCCTCCAAAACATGCATACTGTACTAGTAACACTATAACTACTAGACCTGAACTTTTGTCATTCATAACTTCAACACTAGGGACCGAAACACTCTAAAACTTTGGATTTAGAATCTTCTAACATGCAACAAAACTAAACCAAAATTATAGAGTGATATTCTACATAGCAGACCAAAATACCAAATGTCTTGTACATTGAAAACACTATTTTGAAACTTAGTCAATTCTCACTTTTATCTATCTTCACTGGATCAAACCTTTTTACAAATATCCACTGGATAACCATCTTCAAACATACTCAAGCTATATAAAATGTTTTGCACAATGATTTTATACCAGATCACAATGTTGACATCAATGATGACACTGTACTACATGTACAACTTATGCCCATATCTCATGCTCATGTTGCCAACAGACATATCAATGACAAACTTCTTATTCTTCCAACAATCTCCCCATTTTTCATTGATGGAAACATGCCAAAATTTCTCCAAAACTATTCTCCCTCTTTTACATCAAGGGAAAAGGGTGCATACTTATGTTCTCATATATATCAAAACTCCCACTGCCTAATATGTACATAAATACAAGAGAGTAACAAATTGAAAACATTGTTGACTTCCCCCTAAGGGTGCATCTGACAAAATTTTGCACTAAAAATTTGTCATGTGACATCCGCATATATACATTGAAATCTGAACAAACTGAAATACATAGAAAAGAAATATAGTCACCCATAAGAAGAATTTGACTCCTGAAGCTTCTTGAGATGCGATTTCCATTCCTACTTCCCTTCTTCCCAAATTTTCTTGGCTAGGTCAAGAATTTTGCTTTGAGTCTCAAATTCCATCAAAATTTCTTCACTGTCATTTAGAGTGTTGGGTACCAGATTTAATTTTGAAGATTTTTCTGCCCTCATCAAGGCACTAGATATAGATAAGAATTTGGCTTTACTAGATCCCTGAGATGACCAAACTACATTATAATCTTCTCCTTTTGAACTTGTAGTTGGAAGAACTACTCTTGTAGATATTTTATTGCAGGCCTTATGCTCCCATCTAAATCTTGTGTTGGATCATAGGCACCGGAGTCTTTATCAATTTGGGACTCAATAAATTCCATCTCATCTTTTATGCTCTTTGTAGAGCTTGGCCATTCCATGCAGAATTGAAATAACATTTTGGCTTTTGCCAAGCAATCCTATATACTCTTGAGATTATCTTGAAATTTATTGTGTGTGGAGGCAAACTTCTCAGTTATGTCTAGTAATCTCTTCTCGTTTATCTTTTTGTCCATCTCCTTCTCCAACTTCTCCTTTAATCCACTAGAATACTCTTTGAAGGAATCAAGTACAAAAACTTTAGATTCTCCATACTCCAAATAGAGAGTTATCAATACTTACTCTAGGTATTCTCTCTTGTAGAATATTTATTGCTTCATCAATCATCTCTGCACTCTTTTGATGTGTCTCAAAAAAAATACGGTGTAGAAACATGAAACGCATCACCCAATTGAAGCTTGTGTAGTAGAGAGATTTTATCCATGTCTACATGCCCCTATTGCATTGCAAGTTACAATAATTGGGTGGACACTAGTGGTTGAAACTATAACTGCATGCTCAACAAGCTTTTCAAAGGATCTTCAGAGGAATCGGAGGATTCTCCAACCAACTTTTCTTTATCTTCTACAATATTTTTCTTCAAATCCTTTTCTTTTCCACCAACATTGACCAGTGTCTCCACATCCTTCTTCTCAATATTATTTGATTCATCCTTAGTATTAGATGCATTCACATCCTTTTACTCTTCATCTTCAATTTTTTTAGTGTTATCTAGAGGCATGTTTATCTTTGGGTGGTCTTAAGTATCCTCTACATTTTCCTTTGATTCTAGAGGAGGTGAGTTATGTCCTATATTCGTATCCTCCCTTTGTGTCTCTATAAAATTCACCTATATAGTGGTGTTCTCTCCTACTAGAGGAGCATCACCCATGATATCTTCATCTGCAGTACTGGTAAATCCTTCCTTTGTAACATTTTATTCTACTTCCAATAGAATATAATTTTTCACATCTTCTTGAGCCCCATACTCATGTTGAGAATCTTCTTGTTGTGCTTCTTCTATAGTATTCACTTCCAGAGTTGGCATGTCATAATGCATTTGTTCTTCTATGTCTGGGGTCATTCCTAACCCTTTTTCCAAATCATAAACCTTCTCTATAGACTCATTTCAAAGCCTCTCAAAATCATTTTGATCTCTGATCATAAGGGTGGTTACCCTTTGCTTAGTTCAAAATCCCCTATTATAAACTTGATCCAAGCTGGCTTTGTTTTCATCTGATAGGGATGCACTAATATTTTCTAGAAAAAATGCTCTTAATTTTTCCTCTTCATCAATTACCTCGTGTCTTCTTCCATATAGTACATTCCTTAATTCTTCAGGCAAGTGATTTTCAATGTTCATATTAACTTCAAAAGTAATAATATACTTTACAATAGCTTCTTCATTGTTTGCCTTATCTATGTCATCAGCAGTAGTATAGAAGGCAACAGTTTCTCCTAACATCTCATGCTTCATAATCCAATTGAATAAAGTATCAAATTTCATAGGGTTATGTGCCCTTATCAGATTATTTTTCTTCTTATTCTTTTTTTCATCTGGTGTTTGTTTCTCTTTTCCATATTTGGGATTCTTCTCCCTCATTTGTATTTTGTAGCCTATTTTTTCTTTTTCAACCTTAGCCTCACTGTCAGTATCTACAATGTCAATCTTATTTTTCTTTGTACTTGCTTCACCTTAAGAATCTTTTGGTTTCCTCTTCCAAACCAATTGTGGTCCTTCTTCTTCATCATCTTCCACATTCACATCCATATACTTTTCCCTTGTAGCTTTTGTTTTTACTCTTCTCAAGTTGTAGGGATAGTTTGTTGTGTTTCTAGTGTTGGAGTACCGAAACACTAAGGGGAGGGGGTGAATCAGTGTTTCTGAAATAAACTCAATTTATTTGTTTCTCATAAACTTATGCAAATAGTTTCTTTGTTATAACTTGGAAGCTCAAATGCTAAAAATAACCCAATCAAATAGGAAAGTTTAAATGCTTGAACATAGAAATTCAAATGCTAAAAGGTAAACAAGATTGAATGTTTGAACATGAAGACAAAATAGACCAAAAATAATGAGAAACCATAACACAATGATTTATGAGTGGAAAACCCATTACAGGGAGAAAAAACCACTCTGAAAGTTCATTTTATTAGGCCTCACTAGCACAATAGTAATCTCATTGATTACAGCCTCACTGGCAATAAAAAAATCTCATTGATTACAACCTCACTAGAAAAAGGTCAATATATGTCTCACTAACATGACCTTACATCACTTTTGCTAATCTTGAAAAAATAAGGATCATAGGGTCTCTTTGTTTCAATACATTTCATTTCTTGAAAGTTTTGTTTGGATTTGAAACTCAAGAACCTTGCATTTCATTTCTTGTATGTTTCATTTAGATTTAAAACAAAAGAAATTTCACTTCTACATCTGCATACAAATCATTCATTTCAGTTCATATATATGATCAAACGATAAACTTGCAAAGAGATTAATTCATTTTTTCTTCAACACTTTTTCATCATGCTCATGTCACTTTTTCATAGTGATCAAAAAACTTGGTTGAAGTTCATCAAACCTTTGTTTCATGGTGATTGATCACAACAATTATAACTAAATACAACCACTATCAACAAGTTTCTCAAAAACATAACTAAAAAACCATCAAACATCATTGTGGTTTCAAAACTACACATAACCAACCTTAGATACCTATCAAAATAAGCCATCGATCAATTTTTGTTGCAAAAACCATTCAAATCTTAGCCTTAGATCATATCCTCCCACTAGGTTGATTCTTTAAATGATAAAAGATAGCCATTGATATCTTAAAGAATTAAAATATTTGTTTGTTCGATTGGTATACCCTAGGTGTAGGGGTGCAAGCATTATAATCATAGATTTACATCCCTTTGAAGCTTGACAAAGAAGTTCAAGGTCTCTAAGAAAATACCACTCAATATTCGATCAACACTTTTCCATAGTAGTGGTATCTACCTTGAAGCAATGCTTGGTAAACTCCAACCACTACATCGTCTTGCATACTTACATCAATATCATCATGACACACTAGGAAAGGTAGGTAATGAACAACACCACCATTTTCACACTAAAACCAAGCAACTCTCTATCCATAGTAAATCACCTTCAAAATATAAAGTATGAAGGACTTGTATTGGAAATAACCATGAGCCCTAAACCCTAGATCTTAAGGGTTTTAGTAAATACTTTTCTAACATAAAGAGTGTTTGAACCAAGCCTTAGATTGAGCTTTTCACTGGTCTTTAAATGGCCATAGAACGCACTTGTAATATTTCCTTTAATGATAATAACCTTGTCGTAAGGAAATAACCCTTGAACATTGTTGCAATGATCAACAACCAAACATGCTCCTTCAACCTTTGTTCAAATTTTACATCAATGACAAACAATATCTAATGCCAATAGTCAAAGGTGTCTTCTCCTTCACTGGAGCACTTGCAGACTCTTTTCTTTTCTCTCCTATATTAGACTTAGTCATAGAGGAATTTAGGGCTACCAAAGGAGTGGTAGTTCTACTAGATCTTCTGATACTTGGTGATCCTCCTAGTGAGCAATACATGGATTTTTCCTTCTCAACTTGTTCTTTTGTGAGGAACATTTCCTTTGCAAATGTTGTAGTCATCTTCTCAAAAGTCTTATTTATCTGCTTTTTTCTTTGCTCTAAATGCACCTCCATGAATTTCTCCTCATAAGTGTCATACCACTCCTCAGAAGTGTCCCTAGGTTTCCTTAGAATTTAAGGTCATCCTAACCAATTATTACATCTCCTTCAACCTCATATCCCATTTCTAGGATCCATAGATTTTTATGCTCAACAACCCCCATTATGCAACAATCTTTACTTACCATAAAAATAATGTTATTTTTGTATTTTTCAACAGCATGCTTTGGTATTCTCTCTCTTTCCTACATATTTTCTTGAAAAGTTTTGAAGAACCCCTAGAGAGCATTCTTCTATGCATATGAGTCTCCCAACCTCATCAAATGATCTTTGATATGATGGGCTATAGGTCTATCCTTTATCCACACAATGTTCCTTGTACCACGAACCTCATTCAAAAAGTAAAATAGTAAAAAAATAATCAAAGTGCCAAACTTAAAGTCGTACTTAGACTCCTTTGTCTTATATAGATTTGCAAAAAAAAATAGTCTCAACAGCTCATAAAGATCATAGTGTACACCCTTCTCAACCATCTCATACACTATATTGATGGCGGTCATTGATACTGAATTTTCCTTGTTGGTGAAGCATATTTTATATCCTATCATCATTGAGGCATATAATTAATTGTTGGATTTCTGATATTCTTTATTCTCAAGGATCTTTTATCATATGTCACTCCATTTAGCTCCATTACCACTTCATTCTTCATAGAATTTAGTGTCAAAACTAGTTTGGTTGAGTATAAACCAGTTACAACCCCAATCACCTCTTTGTTTACCAAATGTAGTATATCCAACGAGAGGAACTTGTCATGAATTTGGCTCAAAGTATATCTAACACATTCATCTACATAACAAAAGATGGGAAAATTGTTCCAAGCATCAATTTTCTTCTTCACCAAAACCTCAAACTCTAATTTCAACTCAAAATCACCTTCGATGAGTTCCATGTACCACACATCACTCATCTTTGTATGATTATACTCTTCCATTCTAGCATGAATGTATTACCTAACACCTTTTGTGTGAAAAACACCATATGGTATGTATGAAAATGCACCATTTGGATCATCCACCAAAGATTTTTCAGGATTCCATTTGAATTTAGGGCATGAATGATCCACTACATCTACAACTTGTGACCTGTATGTACATTTTTGCAACAAATTCAAAGCACTTTCTAAAATTGGGGCAAATAGAAACTGTAAAATACCTTTGAATCACTTCCAACTAGGGTTTTGCTAAGTACAAATCTCAATTGCTTTAATTACTGAAAGGAAGAAAAAAAAATCTCTCTTCACCCTAGGGTTTAGGGCCTAGAAAGGACAACTTTCACTAACTTTCACTCAAGAACAAACCCTTTCAAGATCTCTTTGCAAAGGAGAAAGAGACCTTGCAAGAGGGCTATTTTAGGGGCTGAATATGATCTAATGAGGGGTTCACCACAAAATTTAAACTTGGAAAAGACAATGAAATGCAAGATGCAATGCAAAACCCTAATTAAATGCAAACTAACTCTAAATGACCTAGAAAAGTGAATGAAACAACTACAAAATAGAAAATGTGCACCTAGAAATTTGGAGAAGGCTGAATGGAGGTTTGGAACACTAGAAAAGTTGCTTTTACTATTGACTGGGACTCATTTACCAAGCTAGGCGAATCAGTCTTGTTTCTGGAAAACTATGTAGGAACATAAATCTGCCAAAAGGGTATCCAAATCTGCAATATCCTGAAAACTTACTGGAATTGGGACTCATTCGCTAGAAGTGGTGAATCAATCTAGTTGGGCTTTTCTACAACTTCAAAAGCTGATCCTACTCTTCTCTATCTGCTTTGTCCTTCCTGACTAGTTTTCAGATCTGAATCTCTGATTTGCAGCCTGTAGATCTTCTCCAAGGTTCTCCAAGGCTTGATGACAACTTTGAAAACTTTGGATGATTTGCAACTTTTCTCCAATCTTTCTCCTAAGGAAATTTGCAACCTAAACCTGCAAATCACACACAAAGGAGAGGGGAAAATGTTGTTGGGTTAGTGGATATGGGTTTTCCTTGGTCAAACCCCTTGTTGGTAATTAAACCTTGAAATGAAAGCAAATATGAATGGAGAATGATGAATGAATAAATAAAAATGTTGCAACTCACCAAACCCTAGCAATAAGGTGTTGCAAATATGCTTTAAATGGCTACAATGGATGTGGTTCTTAACTCTTGCTTGAATGATGTTGATCTTGCATAAAAAACTTTCTTGAATCACAAAACCCTACACCATAATTGTTAGCACAATAACAAACATGATGCATGAAATCTTTGACATGATGATTGATGCTTGAAGAATGCTCTAAAATGCTTGATAATCTTCCCTTGAATACTCTTGAGTGCTCTTGTGAGTTCTTAATGATCTCTTGAATGTTAGGTGTGAATATGAGAGAAAGAACCTTGTATTTATACTCAATTATGCAAGAATTCCCAAAATTACAACACTACAAGCCGACATCAGATCTAGGAGAATAAAATTCTGCCAGAAATTTGAATTAAATTTGATTTTGGGCCACACAAGACTCATTATCCCAAGGTGATGAATGATTCCCATCAAGCATAATGTATGGGACCAAAAATCAAAAGTGCTTAGAAATGTGTGAAATCCAGTTCGAGACCCAAAAACCTAGGTGGGACCCATTCATCCAAGGTGGCGAATGAGTCCCAAACCACTAAATATAGGCCATTCAAACTATAAACACCTAAATTATTATTGGTTAATGATTTGTGTCAGGATTATCCTCAAAAAGATGCATTAAATGAGGCTCGTGGATACAAAATAGGGCCAATTAAGGCATAAGAAAAGCCCAATTATTAATGAGAAGCCTAGAAAAAGTGTGAAAGTGTGTTACAACACTTTACAACACTCCAAATAAGGAAAGATTAATGTTGAAAAGAGGTTTATTAGGTCTAATTAATTAATAAGACCTTAGAAAAGTGTGAAAGTGGGTTACAACACTTCACAACACTTTAGGAAGGTACCATTTAAATTGATTAATTCACAAGGTCCCAAGACCTAATGTGAATGTGTCAACCACATTACAACACTAAATCAAGGCAACATTAAGCCTAAATCCACAAGGAGGGCTTGAACAAGTGTGAAAATGTACTTGACAACATTTTTTGACACTACATTTAGCCCCCACTTTAGTGAGAGGATGAACTTGCTTCAAACGCACACTAAAGTAGACAAGCACACATCAAGAGGGGTTCAAGTGTACCAATGCCAGTAAGATGGGATGACAACGATCAAGAGAGGTGATCAAGCCCCCAGGATCAAGATCCCATGACAAACCAACATAGGCACAAAATAACACACATTAAAATGATATAAAGAGCAATAACAAAGCACAAGCATGCACTTCCAAAGATGAAAAATAGAAAATGTAAAAAAGATAAAAGATTCAGATCAAGCTTTGACCGTTTGTCCATCACAATGTGGATCAAATCTAGGTTGTTTTTTCCAAAAAATGCATACTCACTCTATGTCAATGGAACTCCTAGCTTTCCATTGGGTGAGAAGTCCAAAAAGGTGAGAAACATACACCCATGGCTGGTATGTACTCACACACACACAAGTCACTATGGGGAAATTCATGCCTTGGTTGGGCTTCCTGCTCAAACCATACCAAAGTTAACCCCCTAATAACTTTAATAAGGCACCATGCAAAAATGATTTTCGAGCTTCATGAGGAAAGCAAAACTTCATATGCTTGGAGCTCATGAACAAGCAGGATGGCTCCACAAGCATGCAAGCTGTGTTATGAAAAGTGGCCATATAAATGCAAAATGAAAAAATGAGGAATGTTCGAGTCAATCTTGCTTAGTTCATGCGAGGTCTTTAACTTAGGGAACATTGTGCCTAATGTCTCTAAGAGAGGACCAATCAAAGAATAGAAGATTTTCAACTTAGGGGATGCAATGGGTCGCATCAAGCCACTAAGAGGAATGTAATATGCTAAGATATATCACACTTTTGAAGGAAATCACACCCAATGTCATCCACAAAGAAAAATACGCATCGTATGAAATAAGAAGACTGCAACATGAACCATGAAAAAGGAAAAATGCAAAAGAATAATGCCAATGTATGCCCCCACTTTAAAGGAATTTTTAAACACCATACTGTGAGAAATTACTTTAAAGTAGAAAATGATAAATGCAAACAGAAAAGGAAGACATGACATCCAACTTGTAAAGCCCAATGCCAAGTCATATGTTTCCAAGTAAAGCCACGTCATGCAAAAGGAAAGAAAGAAAAAGAGAGGGATTGCCCCTAAAATGAAAACACCAAGCACATAAGGGATCTATGGATTTGGGGTCAGTATGTTCTTGCTACAATGTTTTTAGAGAGCTTGGAACTATTATCATTCCCCAAATACACATAGAACTAGAAGAATGATACAAAGAGAGGGAAAACACAGAAAAATTCTTTTGGGTCAACATGGAAAAGACATGAATGTATCAACGCCTTGCGTCATCCCCAAAAGGAAAACACAAGACAAATGAAAAGGAAATAAAGGAAAATTCTTTTGGTTCAACATGGAAGAGACATGAATATCTCGATGCCTTGCGTCATCCCCAAAAGGAGAAACACAAGAAAAAATGAAAAGTAAAAGATTGACAACATAGAGAAAAATGAAGGTACAAATAGAGGAATGTCACAAATAGAAAGGGAAAATCAAAAAGAACATCACGGTGGATCACATCATGCACATGCAATCACATAAAAGGAAAGTAAAAATGAAATAATGCAAAACACTTGTAAGGAATATGCAAGTCAATGTATTAGCAGGTCATCCACCTCCCAATCATGTTCATCGTATATCGAAGGTAGGCAACTAGCCAAAGGGACAAGAGAAAGTTTTGAACTAGGAGAAGTACCAGGTTCAACACTCTTTGTAGGAGATTTGTCGTTTAATCCCATGGAAGAGGAAAACAATGTGTTCAATTCGTTATGCACCTCTTCGTCAATTTTAGCAACCTCGTCATCATCATCTAAGTTGATCACAATAGGAGGTCAAATTATAATGTCCATGGAAGAGTTCAACTCTTCTTATGGAGGTTGTATTGGCTTATCCTGTTTCAGTGAACGGGGAGGCCGGTCATGCTTTGCTTCAATCAAGTTTGGATTTTTATTTTCTTTGTTTATTTATTCATGTAACCTATGAGCAATGGCATGACATCTACGCCTATGCTCTCTAGCACCTCTGTTTCTTTTAGTTTTGGAGCAGGTTGATCAACCATAGATTTATTTTCTTCCCTAAGGGGAGGAACAGAAGAAACCACGGGAGGTTGTTTGACCATTTTCTCCTTGACTTTGTACACTTTTTAAATTATTCTAGGAGGTCTGATGGGATCGTTTTCATTGTCTCTTGGTCATTTGTAGGAGGTGGGTGAAGGTTTTGTCTTAGGTTGGTCTTGGTCATTTGGAATTTCTTTAAGTTCAAGCATGGTTTCGTCAAGGATAGTAGGCTCGATGGTGGGTTGTAACATATTTCAAAGGGATAGTTTTGCTATCTTATTTGCCTTGAAATTTTGATAGGACAATAAAAAGAAGTCTTCTCGTGGCTTTATGGGTTCCATGGGCTCGAGCCAAAAGGCATCTAAGGAAAAATTTCCTTTGGATGACAAAGGGTTGAAGCCACTATGGTGGACAGCGAATATTTCATTGTCAAAGGGAAACTTTAAGCATTTATGTACCACTGAAGGGACAACTTTCATGGAGTGAAGCCATGGATGGCCTAGCTTCACACGAAATTGGTCTGACTGCAGGATGATGGAGAATGAGACATTTTGGTCCTATTTGAAATGGTAAGGTGATCGATCCCATTGTAGGGAAAGCAAAACCATTATGTGTCTTGATCCATGCTTTTGGTTTATCGTTTATGTCTTGATAGAGCTCATGCAAAAGTAAGAATTCCTCGGTGATCACATTCTCTCCACAAGCGGGTTCTATTAGTATCCCATTAGTGGGCTTGTCATAGATACGGCCGATAATGTATAGGACCATCAGGAGCATGTTTAAGTATTTCCTTATAGGATAAAGCAATTTCAAGAGGATTCTTAGTTCGTCCCTTACGAGGAATGACATTTATCACTCCTACCATTTCCTCCATAGGATCATTATCAATAAGATCATGTTGAACTGAATCATTGTTGTCATCATCTATGTCAACATTCATCACATCATTCTTCGTAGTTTCACTAGCTTTGACAAATGAAATATTATATTTTGGAATGGGATTGGTGAAAATTTGCAAGTTTTGGTTAGGGTGGTGACAGACTTATTTCCTTGATCACTAACACCTCCAACGGAAAGATGACCAGAATCAATGAGGTCTTTCACAAGATGTTTAAGATGCTTGCAATGTTCTATGCCATGTCCATTTTGTCAATGGTAATGGAAATAAGCATTTGATCTAAAGCTCAGGGGTAAGGGCTTATTCGGGTCAGGTGTTTTGACGGGAGCCAAGGTAATCATTTGTTGTTCTAAAATTTGTGACATTGTGTTATGAAGGGTATTGGGTAAAGGAGTGAATTGTCTTTTTGGGTCCCTGTAGCTAAGGGGTATTATCCATACCTAGTGTACTAATGTCAATACTAGGAGTGAAAGAGATTGACAACCCAAGATCCATAATGATTGTACTATCGTAGGATGACATGAGTCTCAAACTTTTTATCACTACATTATTCGCAATAGGACACCAAATACTCATACAAGGGCTACTAAATGCAATGTGAATGAAAATGAAATATAAGTTAAGAACAATGAAATGATTGTAATAGAAATTATAGGAACTAAAACAAAAAGGAAATAACAGCAAACAGAAACTTAGAAATAGTATTTTGAATGCAAGAAAATGGAGTGCAGAATGTGCAGAGGGACTTATTTTCCCAAGGTGGCGAATGAGTCCTAGTGATGAATTTTTCAAAATTTTCAACAAAATTCACTTGAATTTTATGATTTTTATGTTTTATGATATGTATCTAAGATGCAAATGCAGAATTTGAATGATTTTCAATGAAATTGGATGCAAAAATGTAAGCTATATGAGCTTTCACTAATGCACAATTTGAAACCCTAAAATGCAATGCAATGTTAATGCAAACAAGATAATGAACTCCAAATTAGAAAAGAAGGTATTCTAAATGCAGGTTCACCAAAATGAAAGCTGGAAAATTGTTTTTCTCTCTTCACCCTAGGGTTTAGGGCCTAGAAAGGACAACTTTCACTAACTTTCACTCAAGAACAAACCCTTGAGATCTCTTTGCAAAGGAGAAAGAGACCTTGCAAGAGGGATGTTCTAGGGGTTGAATATGATCTAATGATGGGTTCACCACCAATTTTAAACTTGGAAAATACAATGAAATGAAAGATGCAATGAAAAACCCTAATTGAATGCAAACTAATTATAAATGACCTAGAAAAGTGAATGAAACAACTACAAAACAGAAAGTGTACACCTAGAAATCTAGAGAATGTTGAATGGAGGTTTGGAACACTAGAAAAGCTACTTTTACTATTGATTGGGACTCATTTTCCAAGCTGGGCGAATCAATCCTGTTTCTAGAAAACTGTGCAAGAACAAAAATCTGCCAAAAGGGTATCCAAATCTGTAAGATCCTGAAAACTGACTGAAACTGGGACTCATTCACCAGAAGTGGCGAATCAATCTAGTTTGACTTTTCTACAACTTCAAAAGTTGATCCTACTCTTCTCTATTTGTTATATCCTTCCTGACTAGTTTTCAGATCTGAACCTCCGATTTGCAACCTATAGATCTTCTTCAAGGTTCTTCAAGGCTTGATGACAACTTTGAAAACTTTGGATGATTTGCAACTTTTCTCCAATCTTTTCCTAAGGAAATATGCAACCTAAACCTACAAATCACACACAAAGGAGAGGGAAAAATGTTGTTGGTTTAGTGGATAGGGGTTTTCCTTGGTCAAACCCCTTATTGGTAATTAAACCTTGAAATGAAAGCAAATATGAATGGAGAATGATGAATGAACAAATAAAAATGTTGCAACTCACCAAACCCTAGCAATAAGGTGTTGCAAATATGCTTTAAATGGCTACAATGGATGTGGTTCTTAACTCTTGCTTGAATGATGTTTGATCTTGCATGAAAAACTCAGTTTGAATTCAATAAAATCCTACACCACAAATTGTTAGCACAATAACAAACATGAAACTTACACATTAATATTTGTAAGAATGCCTCTAAAAATGCTTGATAATTCACCCCTCTAATGCTCTTAAATACCTTTAATTTCTGAAGAAGTTGTTTAATTTTGAGTCTAGAAAGTAATATAGAGAGGAAAGAACCTTGTATTTATACTCAATTATGCAAGAATTCCCAAAATTACAACACCTCACAAGCTTTGACATCAGACTTAGAGAATAAACTGAAATTTGAATTAAATTTGATTTTGGGCCACACAGGGCTCATTCTCCCAAGGTGGTGAATGAGTCCCACCAAGGATAATGTATGGGACCAAAAATCAAAAGTGCTTAGAAATGTGTGAAATCCGGTTCAAGACCCAAAAACCTAGGTGGGACCCATTCACCCAAGGTGGTGAATGGGTCCCAGATCACTAAATTTGGGTCATTCAAACCAGAAACACCTGAATTATGATTGGTTAATGATTGGTGTCAGCATTATCCTCAAAAAAATGCATTAAATGAAGCTTGTGGATGCAAAATAGGGCCAATTAAGGCATAAGAAAAGCCAAATTATTAATCAGAAGCCTAGAAAAGTGTGAAAGTGTGTTACAACACTCCAAATAAGGAAATATTAAAGTTGAAAAGAGGTTTATTAGGTGTAATTAATTAATAAGACCTTAGAAAAGTGTGAAAGTGGGTTACAACACTTCACAACACTTTAGCAAGGTACCATTTAAATCCATTAGTTCACAAGGGCCCAAGACCTAATGTGAATGTTTCAACCACATTACAACACTAAATCAAGGCAACATTAAGCCTAAATCCACAAGGAGGGTCCAAACAAGTGTGAAAATGTCCCTGACGACATTTTCTGACACTACAATTACTCCACTTCGCTCCTTCATTGCTCTGCTCTTCTCAAATGCCTATTTACAAATAACTTAAATTGTGTATGAAATCACTTATAAACATTTTAGAAATTGACCTAATTTCACATTGAATGATCAATTGAAAAGATGGTAAAAACCCTAACTATGTTCACAGTCAACTTCGAATTCTCTACAAACTTTCACAATTTAATATTTTCCACTGGTTCTTTCTCCAACAAGTCAAGCATATTGACCCACACCTCATATCAATGTGTTGAAGCATTAGCACCATTTCTTTGGAAGGGGATAAAAAATATTTTGTTAATGCTCCCCCTAAGCCAAAGCTTCCTTCTTAGTTTCTAGAGGAAACGTCTAGACCAAATGCTAGTATAGACTCAGGCTTAGTCTCACCATCTTCCTTCTTTTTCTAAATCTTTTCCATCTCTTTTTTCATCTCTACTAGATCATCCTTTTTCATCGGATCATTCTTCTTTACTAGATTTTTCTTCTTCACATTCTTGCTTCTACAAAATTTTGAAATGTGTCTTGGTCTATTGTAATTGTAACAAGTGACAGCATTTTGAACAAGCTTACTTCTACCCATTCCTGATTTATATTGATTAGCTTTATGCCCAAATCCATTGCATGCATAATAGTAGCCATTAAAGGATTGAAACCTCATACCATTATTATAACCACTCATCATCTAATTTTTGTATTCACTAGCCTTATGACTAAATATTTTGCATGTAAAACATTGACTGGGAAAATATGGAACATTTTGATTCATTTTGCTTCTACATTCCATAGCCTTGTGTCCAAATCTATTTCAAGAATAATAGAAACCATTAAAATATGTTTACCTTTGTGCATTTGGTTGTCTGATAGGTGGCCTTTTGAATTCTCTCCTTTGATTCCATACTTGTTTTCCATTTTTGTTCTTGTCCTTGGTCTTCTTTTCAGCCTAATTTGGAGTTTGATTTGTCTTTAAGCTTTCACCTTTCTCAAACACTAATCCTTCTTTGTCTTTAGATCCTTTCTAATTTGCAATCATTTCATCAAAATTTGTAGAACTCATATTGATTTTTTCTTCATGACTCGTTTCTTTCTCAAGATCTGATCTCAAGGTCACAACTTCTTCAAGTTTCGAACATTCTTTAGATTTGATTTTCATCTTTGCATTCAAACATTCTTCAACTCTTTTTCATTCTTCAACTTGCACTTTCAAACTAGTAATTATTTCATTAGCTTTCTTTAATTTCTCAATGACCTCCTTATTTCTTTCTCTGAATTTCTTGATTTTCTTTCTCAACTTTCGAATGCATTCATCTACTTCTTTCACATTTTCCTTCAAATATTTGTTCTCACTTTCAATCCTTTCCAAATCTTCAAGGGCTATTCTGAGTTCTCCATTCATGTCAACCATGCACTCTTCTTCTATAAACCCAACAACAGGTATCTCTTTTGGAGGAGTAGGAAATTTTCTAATAGCCATGTGTTCAATCTCCAAGATCTTCCCCAAGTTGTTAAGCTCCTTCCAAGGAACCAAGCTCTGATACCAATTGTTGAACACCCAGAATATTGAGAGGGGGGTGAATCAGTATTCTTTGAAACCACTTAAATATTTAAACATTAAATCCACATAGCATATTCAATTTTCAGTAAGAAAGGAAATCATTTAAGCAACCATCAAAGAACATAACACATGAACACCAGATTTTTACGTGGAAAACCCAAAATGGGAAAAACCACTATGAGGATTAGTTCACGATATATTATAACTGGTTATAATATATTATAGAATTGCTCATTGCAAGTGGAATTGTTGTCCTAATGGACTCATTTCCCATAGAAAGAAGAAAAGATAGAAGAGATTGGTGGCACATAGCCAGATTTTGAACTATTACAAATGCATATACAACATGCTAGAATATAGCTCCATTGAAGCTCAATACACTAACTTTACACACTTCATACTAATTTGTACTAACACTCTGCTTTGTTATGCATTCACCTCACACTCGCATAATTTTCATCAACAAATATTTATCATACATACATACATCCAAAACACTGAAAAATATCTTGCATATATATCCGCTTTTTCCACAAACACCTACAACATCAATTAGTTTAGCCTAATTAGATGTATTATACAGAATTGTCAGCTCAACATACACATATACATACTTTTCACCATAATTCAAAACTTAAAATAATTCCAAATAGGTCAGCATGGACCTATAATAGCTCCCACATAATGGATCAATACTTCTCAAAACTCTACAATACTCAAAAATTATTAGGTCGACATCGGTAATGACCTAACATCAACATTCATCAACTGTTCAACCTCAAAACAACATGTGGACCTCAAAAATTCCACTTGTAATATAGGTGCTACTAACACCTAACAACATCTCTACAAATCTACAAAGCCAAACGCCAATCCATGGAGTGATGTGGATCCTCCAAAACATACATACTGTAATGGTAACACTGTAACTGCCAGACTGAAACTTTTGGCATTCATAACTTCAACACCAAAGAATGAAACACTATGAAACTCTAGATTTAGACTCTTCTAACATCCAACAAATTACACCAAAACTATAGAGTGAGATTCTACACAACGGACCAAAATACTAGATGTCTTGTACACTGAAAAACATTGTTTTGACACTTAGTCAATTTTCCCTTTTATCTGTCTTCATCAAATCAAACCTTCTTTCAAATATCCATTGGATAACCATATTCAAACATGCTCAAGCTATATAAAAAAAAATTCATAATGATTTACATACTAGGTCACAATGTTGACATCAATGATAACACTGTACTACATGTACAACTTATGCTCATACCTTATGCTCATAGCTCATGCTCATGTTGCCAATAGACATATCAATGACAAACTTCTTATTCTTCTAGCATCCTTACCACACACTAAACATGTCAAAGAGGAGACCCAACTACATATTCATGATGATTTCAAATCTCATAAATCATTTGATATTAGAGAGGGATAAAAATCAATTCCCTTTATAGATATGTATATGAACCTAATTAAATAAGGGAAAATTTTCTAATAAAAATAAAAACTATTTAGTTAGAATTGATATAGAAAAAAAAATTCTAAGAGGCCATTGATTATAATTTCAAAGAAAATATTTGACAAGAATTTTAAACATCATGATACAATTGGTAAATCCCAACTATTAACAAGTATACTTAATTGTGATGAGATGAAAGATCCGTAACAATTTTTGGATGTAGATTTCATATAAAAGAGGACAACACATCTAGAAAAATATGTTCAAAACAATACAAAAGGTTCAAGTTTCATTAAAAATCACAATCTATTTATAAGAAAAATTCAATAAAAGTGACATTAAATCTATTGTAAGTCCAAAAATGGCAAGAAAACATCAAATTTCTTCACTTTCAGGTGAAATTAACATAAGTAAAAAGAAAATATCAGATATGTGAAGAAAAAAGGTTTTGGATGATAATATTGTAGAAGACAATCTGACATTAATGTGTAGGGATCCTTGATCTAGAAATATTGATTATGTTGTTAGGAAGATGATCTTAATTTTTGGCATGATCGTACTCATCCTTCATAAAATAGTAGAGTTGTTTTTAAACATAGGATTAAGCCAAACGATAATGCATTGCATACAAAATATTGATTATTTATAACAAAACATGAGATGTGTGTTACATTTTTATGCCAAACCTTATATCAAGATTAGGAAAACAATGTTTAAAATGTTAATGCCATGGTATATGAAGATAAATAAATTCCTTAAAACTTACTTTTGTCATCACCATATTGAATTAGATCTTTACTATCATGTGTTTTATAAAATTAGAAAAGAAAATTATGGTTGTGTTAAAAAAGAACTTCCTAAATGGGTAAGTGAGTTCATGGCATTACATATTATGTGGTAAATATAATGATGATGTAGATGGTCCAATTAAATGCATAAAAGGGCTTTGTGAAACATTTGGAAATTTAGCAAAATTACCTTTTAGAAATGAAGAAATTGGCATGATATAAGCCACAAGGGTAGCTTGCATAGAAGAGGAACTAACTATTGGAGTATTTATGAAAAAAATCTATAAATTGATAGAACCATACATGTGACATGAATTTTTTGTTAAATGAAAATAAAAAAGAGTAAATAAGTTGTTGAGAGATACTTTCCCACCTAAAATAGTGTTATTAGTGGTTGACTTTGTAGAGAATCTCTTTTACCCATCAAATAGAGATTCAAATAAAATATTATTATTCATAGCAAGTGACTATTATCATGCATGTGTGGAATCAATCATTAAGAAATAATATCACTTTTATATTAGTGATGATAAAGAGCATGGCACATATTTTTACAACATTAATTTAACAAGTTTTTTCAAGGCTTGGCAACAAGAAGTGTGAAATTTTAGAATTTTTTATATATGGTTAGATGGATATGTTTTACAATTCAAATCATCAAAATCATGTTTTATATTTTCTAATAATGATCAACTTCTCAATATACCTCACATTTGGAGTTTTTTTAGAGTGTCCATGGAAAGGGTGAACATGATGGTGCAAGAGCTTACATCAAATATGCTCTAAGAAAAAATCAAATGAATCATAAGCGCGATCATATAAGTGTTATATATGATGTCATTTAATTATTCTAGAATCACTTCATATGTGAGGTCAACACGATTTTAGGGAGGAACCCACATCCACATAGAGTATTCTATGAGAGAGAAGATTTTTTTTAAGTTTTAGTTGTTTAATATTTACATATTTGTTTTATTTTTATAGTAATTACAATTGGAATTTTGACAAAATTATAATTAAAATGTGTGCTTAATATGTATAAATTTATAGGTGTGGATCAAAAAATGGGTATACATATAAGAGGGTGGAGAAAACATGATGTTTGCATTATTTCATGAATAAAAATAGCTAAACATGGGGATTACTCTTTCTTTTGGTGTGACCACATGTTGGGAAATCGATGCAGAAGCATTAGGGCCCATAAGCAATCATGTATCATCCAAAAATATTTCAAGTTTTGTTTCCAGTTTTAGTTTAGTTATGTTGTGTTTCAATTGGATTTGATGATTATTTTAGAAGAATTTTTAGGTTGAATTTGGTCAATTTAAAATCTTCCTTTTGTAGAAGAGTCAAATGGGTATCTCTCAATTCAATTTGGTGAAAATTTGAGAAAAAATGACTAAGTTTTGAAGAAGTAAGAGGTTTGTCTTGAATTAGGAAGAAATTTAAAGGTTCATGGTATTCTAGGAACACTCACTAAGTCTAAAACTTCTTGTTCCTTTGAAATTATCTAGCACATATTCCTGAATGTTTTGAAGATTTGAATAGTTCCTAGTGGAGTAGGAACATTCGATAAAGTGAATAGCTCCTATTAGAGTGAGAACCCCTAAAAATGGAATGAAGCAAATGATTTAAACAATTTTGAAATTTTCAAATAGTTTCTATTAAAGTGGGAATCCCTAAAAAAAATGATTCTTATTTGGGTGGGAACCTCTAATAAAGTGGAATGATTCCTAGTCTCATCAAGGTGGGAACCCCTGACAAAAGGAAACAAAGATGAATGCTAAACATGTGGAAAATGAACAAGTTCCTAATGGAATAGGAACCACCAACAAAGGGAATAGTTCCTAGTGGGATAGGAACCCTTGACAAAATGGAAAATTTCCTAGTGCCTATCACATTGTTTTGATTAGAGGTAAAAAACAGGTTTTGAAGGGGCCCAGAACCCTTTACAAAAAGGACAGCCCAAAGTCAGCAAACCACCAGCCAAAAAGCAGCTAGAAACTGGCATACACCACTACATATTGTTCAGAATTTCAACAGCTTCCATCTCACTAGCAGCAAGCTTTTGTCCCTTAACCCCAATATCAAAAACCTCAATACCTGAGGCCCCAACTTGATTTTTCAGTCTATTTCTAGTCCTAACCCAAGGCCCACCAGTTTTTACCTCACAACTCAAAATAGAACCTTTAGCAACACCCTTAATAGCAGCATAATCCTCCCCCGTCAGCTTACCCTTAGCATCCATAACATCAGCACACAAAATTTCCTTTCTCTTATTAGGGGAGAAAGCCATAGTCAAGACTTTAGGAGCTTCTCCACTCTTCATAACCACATTCCAAATTTTGTCAATTTTCTCCTCAAGGGATAACATTCTTCCATCCATACTTTGTTTCAAATTGACAGTTTCCTTCTCCATAATATTAGCAACAGTATTGAGACCAACCATTAAATTATCAATTTGGCCTTGGATCGAAGGGTCCTCAGCCTTGCAAGCAATACTTCTAATATGAACATTAGACCTATTGATCTCATGAAAGAACCATTTAAATAGTTTAAAAAGCACATTGGCACTGTCATGGGTCGATCCCAACACCTAATTTTGGTGGAGTTATGAATGATCACCTAGTTTTGAGCTTCTCAAAAATTCCCAACCAAATGGCACAAGTTCTTTGCAAAAGTGATCAGAGAAATGGGGAGTTCTTAAAATAATGGAATAGCCCAATGAGCTCCTATATGTTCCTCAATATAAGAGGCTGAAACCTCTAAAAGAGCCAAGTCGGTGTGACATTCATTCTGTCTGGCTGACTAGCAGTTGGTTAGCCTTGTGGAATTCTTAGTTCATTGAGATCTTGATACTGTCTCGCTGACTGGAGCTATCGCTGTGACTCGTTGTGTTTGGTGTAACCCTCTGTCGAGTGGGTTGGTCTAGCTGACAGGCCATTCTTATTGCTTATCGGGGAGACTCTAGGCGACAAGTAGTGTCGGGGAGATTCATAGCAACTAGAGTCATCAGAGTAACTCATATGCTTCGGTATGAAGTCTTATCGATATGGAAAGTCTCACCGATAGTGATGCACTCGGAGTCATCGGGATAACTTGAAGGCTTCAGTATGAAGTCTTAGCGATGGATGTTTTTCTCTGCAATGGGGTAATTTGTTGTTGGTATGACTCCTGGTGACTGTTTGGTGCTTGGTATGACTTGTGGGTTTAGTATTACCTCTCAGCGATAGCGGTAAGTCTTGCCAATAGTTGTTTGTTTAGATATGACTAGAAGGCTCGGTGTGATCTCTTAGCGAGTAGCGATAGTCTCGCCGATGGAAATGCTGAGGTCGATGTGACTTGTGAACATCGGTATGATGTCTCATCGAATAGCAATTGTCTCACCGATGAGAATGCTGAGGTCAATACGACTTGTGAGCTCGGTGTAACATCTTGTCGATGGTCAGGACTCTTGGCGATAATGACAATCAGGTCTTATGGCATTGAGGAGACACGGTTAGTGTCTCACCGACATGCGACACAAGTTGAACACCTTTGACTGAGTGATGACTATCCTACATGGTGAATCTACAACCAATCAGAGAAGCCGAATGGGAACCATTGGAAGTTAGACTATTGCAGTCGTTACTAAGAGGAAGATCGACAGATCATGGGCGTCATGGATATACTCAGGAATTGCAGATGTTGTTTTGGTTCGATGGTTGCACGAACAGTTGGATGAATAGTTCGATGTATGATCAGTGTGAATTCAATTCTGAGTGTATTGTAACTTGAATTTTCTATACAAGGTTGGTCTATGATTATATTGTTGTAAATTGACATCAAAGAGAGTGAAGCCTATACTCTGTATGTAATTTCATTACTATAATACAAAGGGGTTTTTCTTGGTGTGGTGGGTTTTTCTCCCATAAGGGTTTTCCCACGTAAATTTGGTGTTCATCTGTGTATGTTATATTCTTTGTTTTTGTTATTGCTTTCAAGTGTATCTTAATTGGACTGTAACTGAAAATTCAAAAGTATCTTTGCATTCTTCCCTAAGGTTTTGACGCTAGGAGAGTTAGTTCCGCACCTTAGCTTTCCTTACAAGTGGTATCAAAGCCTGGCTAGTTGTGTTATCCTTGTGGGTATGTTGGGTTTTTTGTGTCAATTCTATTTAGTGGGATTCTTGTAGAAGTTTGGTAATTCGAATTACAGGTTAAGATGGCAAGCATGTCAAGAAAGATTGAAATTCTAGAA
>VDFB02184339.1:0-23911 GCA_007258455.2 Sequoia sempervirens
GAGTCCTCCTTCGACAGAGGAGCACAGTGATAGTGGTTTTTCCCTTGCAGTGATACACACACTCCGAGAAGCGATTGGAACGATGAAACAAAATTACCTAGGACTACTTGCGGACAGGGATTTCCTTCTCGAGTGGGATTGCATTTGTTATGATGCATGGAAGGGAAAAGAGGAGCGGATCGATGAGCTCACTCATGAGCTCGAGGTGACTATGGTTTCATTACATAGCACCCAGTTGGCTCTTCGTGAGTCACAGTTACAGATTGAGAGGCATACCGTGGCGTTGAGTTTGGCACAATCTTCACCACCTTTGGATATCGTTCAGTCTTGCATGGCAGTGGTTGGTGAGGAGTATACACCCATGGTTCATAGCCGAGAGGGAGATGTTGAGGATGTAGTTACATCCAGCACGGACACAGGAGCAGTTGATACAGATAGGATGAGTGCACTAGATGAGAGTTGCAGTGAGCTACGCATTGCACCCGGTTCTCATGAGACTAGTCCCGTGATAGGTGATGCAGGGCAGATCATTGATAGTTCCTGTGACATGGTTGTTGATACACTGGAGAGTTGTGTGACAACCCTTGATACTTGTCCATCTTCACAACAGATTTTCAGAGTCTCATCCAGTTGGGAGATTGGTACTAGTGTTGATTTGTTTCCCTCTCCTGGAAGCAAATCAATCTTTTCATTTGATACAGTTGACTATGGTCGGCAGCTGTTTGAGCTTAGTCAGGAGTACAATTTAGTTTATTATTCCAGCGATTCAGAGATGGGTGATTCAGATCAGTGTGGAGTGATTGTGCAGTTTGTGAATAATCCATTGTTTGAATTTGATGGTGGTTCGATCTATGATAACCCACTCTTCGAGTTGGACGCTGATCGTACTCTTGATACTAGTTCCAGGTTGGGTGATGATCGTAGTGTTTGGGATTGTTCCAGTGCATCGCAATTCCAAACCAAACTCACAGAGGAGTTCAATGAGGTGTACACGGTGAGGAGTGCTTACGGTTTTTCCTTTGATCCACCTGTACATGATTCGTATTCGATGCACCATACTTGTGCACAGGGTGATTCTCTCGGTACAGTCGAGGGGAGTGATTCATTACAGTGTGCAGAGTTACCATCTTCACAAGATGGGATTAGCGGATGCAGGTATTTGACTCGGCAGTTTGCGGGGTATTACTTGCAGGGGCAGCAGTCTGTTATCCATCATGCCGATGTGTATTTGACAGGGCTTGATACTTCTATGTCGCAGTTTTTTCATACAGGTACATGGTTACAGGGCGACTATGGTGTTAGTTGGCATGATGGTTTGGACAGTTATCACATCCATGAGGGTTTAGCAGAGGACAGGGAGAGATTCAGGATAGTAGATGCTTTTAGAAGTGTTTATCTCTGCATAACAGATGGATGTGGATTCATATTGTATTGGGATCCGGTGGCAACTGACTTTGACCGCGAGTTTTTAGATTGGGTCCCATTGGGTCCCTTCACTATTCGGCATATGGTGAAAGTTGGAGCGATAAGCTGATGGCGGCTGAGAGGACCGTCCACAATGATTTTCCTCAGGTTTAGGATCCGAGGCATTGATTCTTATGAGTTGAGTTTTGATGATACTACGGGGAGGCGATTAAGTGATGTGTGGGACATTTCACAGTTTCTTCTTTTGGGCCTTCCGAGGATCGGAGTTTTCTTTGCAGTGGAGATTGCTTGGGGTCAAGCAATTTTAGGGAGGGCGGACTGTCATGTCCCCATTTTTTGGCGAGCATCAGAGATCGTGAGATTGGCCTATCATGAGACCCTCATAGGCTGACAGAGTGGTTAGAGGGTCGTTTCGAAGCTTGGCTCAGCGTCAGATTGGTAGTTTTGATCAATTGGCTTTCGTTTGGGCTTGATCGGAGACCTTTTGCAGAATTGCTATTTGAGTTCACAGCTGACTGATGTGGGATAACGCTATTTTATGATATGGCTTTGGCGGCATCAGGAATCGCCGAGTTCCATTGACATCGAGCGGATCGGTATCGAGATGAGTAACGAGGAAAATATTAATATTTAATTGTATTGATCAAATATTAATTATTTAATGGTTTATAATATAAAGTTATAATTTAAAATTATAACTTAAGTGATTACCTTGTGGGGTGCGCCCATCATCAGAAGGGGCCAGTTTGGCAATTAATAATTATTATTAAATATTTCACAGAGACTATGGAATTATTAAAAGATTAAAATGTGAATTTTTAATTAAAACCCTATTCTTAAGGAAATCGCACTTTTCAGCTTAAGAAGGGTTTTGCATTGGTTTCTGAGCGATTATGACATTTGATGAATTGAAAAATTTGCCAGTCTTTGCCAGAGGACGAAGACCTTAGGGTTTGAGTTCGTAATTCGTTGGAGAACGAGCCATCTCCATCGAAGCAGTTCAGAGGATGTGAAATAACATCTGATTTATTGCCAGTTGAGAAATTTCTTCATTTCAGAAGAAGTTGCAGAGCATCACAGAGTTGATATATTCAGGGGTTTTCAGAGTTGAATCCAGTTGAACAAAACTATTCAGGAAAGCTCCTATTTTTCCAGATACAGGAGATTACAGAGAAGGCCGTATATTTTAGTTTGTTGCTGATTACTGTTTACCAGCCGTACAAACTGTATTGGCCGTACATCTGCAAGCTTCTTGGAGATTCAAGTCACAGAGGTTTTGCCTGGGTTTCGATTCAGAAAAGATATATTCATTTAGGCGCCCATGATTGGAGATCTCAGGAGTTTTGAAAGAGACCGTACTTTTTTATTTTAATTGTTGCTGTGTAATGTCAGGCCGTACCAGTCTTGTACTTGGCCGTACTACTGAAGAGAGTCATATCTTGTTCTCCAGAGTCAAACGCTTCAGCTTCCATCTTCTGAGTTTATCTCACAGAGAGCACTATATCCAGAGGTCTAGATATTGATCACAAGAGAGCCGTACCTTCTGCATTTATTATTGCTGCAGGCCGTACCATTCTGACCAGGGCCGTACCATTCTTTTTGGGGCGTGTTCTTCAAGGAGATCCAAACGCCTTATCTGTTGGGCTTCTATCATGAGCAGAGGAGGCGCCTAGGAATCTGGAAGCATCTGCAAACACTGGACGGAGGGAGAAGGACATACTTGTAGCAGCCGTACCATTCCCATCAGAACATTTAATGCTGTATCAAAAATCAGGTTTTCAATAATCATTGCCTTTTTCTTTGCATGTCATCAAATCTTTAATGTAATAGTGGCAGAAGAATAATTTATGATCCAGATTCAGTATCTGTATTAGGGTTTGAGATTTACGAAGTGAAATCATTTTTTCAAAGCATTTATTTCATGTTTAAAGATTAAAATGTACCATTTCATTTATTGTTCAAAACCCTTGAAAACGTTCAAAAACCCAAAACGTCAGAAAAGACACAAAAAAACTATCAGATTCAGAGCAGAGGGAAACTAGGGTTTCTACAGTGGTACGTGTCAATCTTGATGTACCAAGCCCGAGGAGCCTGTTTTAGGCCATAGAGTGCTTTGACCAATCTGCACACCTTCTGTTCTTGACCAGCAACTTTGAAACCTGGAGGCTGCGTCATGTATACTTCCTCCTTCAACTCACCGTTGAGGAAAGCACTCCTCACATCCATCTGATGGACCTTCCAACCAAATTGGGCTGCTAAGGCAAGGACGAGCCATATGGTACTCATTTTGGCTGTAGGAGCAAAGGTCTCCTCATAGTCAATGCCTTCTTTCTGTGAGAACCCCCGTGCAACTAGAGGAGCTTTGTGCGTGTCAAGGGGTTCGAGTCGACTTTGTACTTCACCTTGTACACCCATTTGCAGCTAATGGGCTTCTTCCACGGAGGAAGGTGGAAAGGACAAGTGTGATTCTTCGAAGACTCACGGTATTCCATCGCCTTTTTTCCCTTTCGGGTATCCTTTTGCCTCACGAATATGCGAGGCTCATAAGCTCTTGTGCATGTTGGCCATGAGAGCAAAATTCAGCCAGGCGGTTGTTTATCTTGTTTGGATGATCTACCCTCAATAGAGCTCATCCCGGCCGCGAAGATCGATGAAGATCTTAGCCCATTTCGGTCGGAGAGTGGATGTGCCAACATCAGATGCAACAGGAGGAGCTGGATCTGGTTGTGGATCTGGAACAGGTTCAGCAGGGGGATGTTCATTATCATCTGGAGGAAACTCAGGTTGAGCATCATCAAAGACTAGGTCTTCGTCATCCCTCCCATCAAGTGAACCTAATGGAAGTCGGACACTCATATCAGGACCCTGTAGAGGCTGATCCTCTGAATGCTGAACAGGTGAGGAAGAGTGAAATGGACCTCATTCCTCATCAAAGACAACATCTCGACTGAAGATAAGACGATCAGTGTCTATATCAATCAGCTTATATGCCTTGTGGTTGTCACTGTACCCTGTGAACATGAGTTTCTGGCTCTTGGAGTCCAGCTTAGTGCGCTTGGCCTCTGGAATCCAAACATACACAAGGGAGCCAAAAACTTTCAAATGACTGATCCTAGGTTTGCGACCAGACCAAACTTCCTCAGGAGTCTTTCCCTTAACAGCATGAGTGGGTGACCTATTAAGGAGATAGACTGATGTATTGACTGCTTCTGCCCAAAACTTGGTAGGAACACTCCTGTGTTGCAACATGGAGCGAACCATCTCAACAATCGTACGATTGCGGCGCTCTACAACACCGTTTTGCTGAGTGTAGGGTGTGGTTAACTAACGTTTTATCCCATGAGTATCACAGAAGTTGGAGAATGCACTGGAACAGAATTCCCCCCCATTATCTGACCTAAGAGTTATAATACAAGAACTGGACTCTTTTTCAACCAAGGCCTTAAACTTCTGAAATACATTAAAAACCTCTGATTTCTTTTTAAGAAAGTACACCCACATTTTCCTACTATAATCATCAACAAAAAGTAGAAAGTACTTGCAACCAGTTACAGAAGAAATAGACATAGGGCCACAAATATCAGTATGAACTAATTGAAGTACCTTAGAAGCCCGCCAAGAGTCGCTATCCTTGAACGGTGTGCGATGCTGCTTCCTGTTGATGTGTTTTTCGTGACCGCACCAACGCAGAATAAAGTCGCCAACGACTACCCTATTCTCTCTTGATCGAAGTATCCAGCATGCTAAGATTGCAAGAAAGTTCATGCATTCAACTCCAAGGTTCTTTTAGTGCGAATAGGCTCAGTTGGCTCAATGTGATTTGTTGGTATTTCAAGGGGACTTACAGAATTGTTCGGCAGCGGAGAAAGGAATTCAAATGCTCGAAAGATTTGTCTATGAAGCGCGGGTTTCCTATTCTAACCAGAAAATACTGAATGAAATGGGGTAAGGTTAAGAGAGTCTAAATCTATTCTAAGGCGTGGGATATGGAGCTCAACTTCAGCAAACTTCTAACCGGACTTCGCTTTGCCTCGCATCGGACAGCTTCCACGGAGTCAGTGCAATCTTCGAGGGAGATGACTAAAGATGTTCAAATCACCACTTGACATAAAGATACCATCACAACGACGCATACCATTATTCAAACTGTGATTGAAGTTAAGTACATGATATTCCAGTTGACCACACAAGGCGCATTCACCATCAGCAAATACACTAGTGGTATGGATAGACAAAGTTGCTTAGATCAAACACCACATTCCACAGTTAACATCTACTTGCATGGAATGAAAATTATACTACTTTACACTACCATTTGAATCGGAAGGACGAAGAAACCTTGCTAGCTACTCACAACAAAGACGAAATTCACCATCAATGAAAAACTCTTTTATTGAGAGAGTGTTCACAACAATTTCTTACAAAGTTTTCAAAGGGAAAACTTTCCCCCCTCTTCAAACTACACTATCAATCTATACTAAGCTACTTCTAATCTATCACCTAGTTGTCTCTCTACTCCGACTTCTACCCTAATCCTACTATCTAATTTCTAATGGATTACAAATGAGGGGGACTCCCCCTTTATATAGCTAGCCAAGTCCCAAAAGACGGCTAGGGTTACAATTGGTTGGATGGCCCAGATCGTGCCACCTCAGCCCTAAACAAGATTTGCCCTAAAAACCGCCACAAAGGAGAGTGGGGTAATAAATGAGCCATAAAGTCCACCATCATCCTTCTAGAAGATTCCAATCTTGAAACGCGTTCACACTGCCCTCGATCTTCTTCTTGACTTTGTTCTTTGACTTCGCTGGAGCTTTCCTTCTTTTTCCATCTTGAGTTTTGAAAATGTTTCTTCAACACTTGGCCATTTTCCTGCAACCTTACTCCTTCGAGGTTGAGATGTCATCTTGAATCACTTGCTTCATCACTCTAAATCACCATCGCTTGATCTCAACGTTCCTCCTGCAAAACAAGCAAGGAGAAGAGTATTAGAACACATCATAATATAAATTCACCTTTACTTACCTGATTTTTCTCGCTTTGATCTTCAAGGGCTCATCGTTTTTCCTTAGCCAACTTCGCGTTCAAATTCCTCATGCCTTAGCCAAATTTCATCTTTGAGAAATTCATTTCACTACCTGGGGCTCCGATACTCAATTTCGTTCAACTCTGGCTCTGGAAGACTATCCTCACGAAGGATTTAAGCAAATTCACCTAGGCAGTTCATTTCAAATTCATCGTCTGGAGGATCTTACCTTGAGAACACATTTTCTTCACACTTGCCTTAGAAAAATTTTAAAATTTCCCCTTAGGAAAATTCATCAACCCAGTGCCCATTTAAAATCTTCATCCCAGAATCCTCGACAAGCTATGGAAGGCCTTAAAATCAACTCGTCATCGATAAACTTCGATACCCAGAAGAAAATTTCCTTCAGAACGTGACGAACTCATGGGTGCACAACGAACGGGTTCATTTTATTTTCTAGAATTTTGACCCTTGGAAAAATAATTTCCCTATGAAACTTAAATTCGTTCTTTGCATCTGTGAAGATTTCTTGCTCTGACTTGAGAAAAAAAAAATTTATCAACTCGTGCAGCTGGCATTCTCTGACTCCATTACTGGCAATTCATCTGTGCTTCAAGAAAAATTCCACCACCCCAGAGCTCTAGGCGTATTTTCTAAGGAAGAAAATATTTTGTGCCTTAGAAAATTTTTAAATCATCTCTTGGGAAAATTTTGCCTTGGAAATTTTTCACCTTAAAATTTTGGCTGGTGAGAAAGACATCAACTTCACTTAGAAAATTTTATTCATAGAGGTGCCTGGCACATTTTATTTTTCTAGCCACCACTTCGCATTTTACTTCACACTTGAAAAAATATTTTTGAAGCTCCAATGCCTTAGAAAAATTCCCATCACTCATCTCATATTTGAGGAGAATCACGCCTTAGCACTTCATTTCCACCCTCAACACTTTACTTTAGGCGCATATCACTTGCCATGGAGAATATTTTTCCAACGCCTAGCAATTTTTTTATTTCACCACCACACGCCTTAGAACTTTTTCCAACACCTACCACCCTAGGCGCATATAGCACTTCAAGAGGGATATTCACTTTACCACGCCTTAGGAAAATATTTTCAACTCTTGACACTTTAGGCGCATTTGAGGCTTGAAGAGGGATAACGCCTAACATCTACCTCCTTTTACCACGCTTTGAAGTACCCTTCACCTTATTTACTACCTCCATTCACTTTTCACATCTCAATCTAGGCGCATTTAGACATCCAAGAGGAATGACCCTTCAACTTCACTTCTTTGTCCTCACATGCATGTATTTGGGCGCATTTTGCCTATGTAAGAGGATAAGAACTTTGACTCCTTGACTTGCTTTTCCTTTGGGCGCATTTTCATGTAGGAGGAGGACGAATTTGTTTGACTTGTTGACTCACTTCTCCTTTGGGCGCATTTTGGCCTTGCTGGTGGATGAAACTCATTGACCACTTTGACTTCTTTGTCTCTTGGGCGCATTTCTCCCCTTGAGGAGGATGAGTTTGCCTTAGAATTTTTTTTCCTGATGTCTCTTATAGCTGGGCGGATTTCACATGTGTTGGAGGATGAAAATAAACAGTTAGAAAATTTTAAAACTTTCTCCTAAGTTCCATTGGGCGCATTTTGCTATGCCAACAGGATAAACCTTGTTGACTTTCATTGACCACTTGTGCTTTGGGCGCATTTTGCCCCTGATGAAGGATAAACTTGCAACTTAGAATTTTTTATGCCTCCTCATCAACTGGGCGCATTTTGCCATGGCTACTGGATGAAGTTCCAGACTTAGAACCTTTTTTCATCGTTTTTTTCGCCAGTATTTCATGCCCTGCTATTTTTAGTAAGCCCTCTCAATTTTGCACCTCTGATGCTCGGAACGATTTGAAATTTTGCACGCTGCATCCTTATGATCTCGTTGTTCTGTCAACACTGCCAATTTTAGTTACCCTGCTATTTTTAGCACGTTTCTGAAGGTGGTTTACTATAAATAGTAACCTCTTGTTTCTAGTAGCTCCACTGCTCCGATCGACTTGAAATTTGAATGAGGCGCTCCTCACCACGTGACCTGTCTGTCGACACTGCCGCATGCACTCAATTTACTATTTTTAGCCAGTTTCCAATCTGACTTACTATAAATAGTAAGTGCTCCGTTTGACTTGAAATTTCACCAGCAGATAGCCTGAAGGATGCTGATCGCGATGGTTTACACCGGTTTTCAAAAATTTTGAATTGTTATGCCTCTTTTTGGGTCCCGAAGCTGGAAACCCTAATTTGATCTACATGCGTATCAAATGATCTCTGTTTCTCTTCGTTTCTGTGGCATTGCGATCAGCTCGTGATCCTAAACTGCTGGGAAGCGGCTGCCGGGACACACCTGCTAAAAATAGCAAGTTCCTTACTGAGTGATTATCTCCATTTGCATGTCATATCCCTGCGAAGCTCTCGAAAAACCCATCAGGAATCACCAGACATGCAAAAGAAACCCTGACATGCAAACCCTGAAAATAGCCTCGGAAGGCTGAATTATGAAAGTGGTCGTCTCGTCTTGCATGTTATATCATCGCGAAGGTCTCGAAAAACCCAGAAGGAATATGCAGACATGCAAAGAAAAACTCTGCATCTGAACCCTAAAATTCATCCCGGAAGCTGGACTGCTAAAAATAGTAAGTTGCCTGTTTTTGCTCAAATTTTGCATGCGAGTAGTCTGATGTATTCTGAATACTGTGTGACTATTGGAATTTCAAAAAATGCTGACGAACTGACTTGAATTTCACACTTACTAAAAATAGTAAGTACCTCAGAATCTAATGAAACTTTCAGTGAAAACCTGCTAGAAACATACTGACACCAATGTTAAGCTCAATTTTCAATTTATTCACTTTGACCTTAGTTGACCAGGAAAGCACAAACCCCTAATTTTCGACTTGGCCAAAATCACGTTTAAGTTCAAAACGGGAACGTCCGGAAAGAAGAGCAGAAAAGAGAGACAACAACTACAAAAGCAAAGCCAAAATTAGGGGTCCCCATTTGCAATGGGGAGTGTGAAAACGTCACAATACTCCCGGCCTGACAAGCACCACAAACGCCCTGATACTGAGTTGAATGTCAAGTAAGCCATCTACAAGTCCCTCCCGAGCAAGCTGAGAGAGATAGTGCACGTTCAAGTGCCCGTACCGCTGGTGCCAAAGACTGGTGACAGCTGAATTTCTGGCTGCCAAGGCTAACTCTGGAGAATCACCAGTGTCCACAAGCTTGTAAAGGCCATGATCCTCTATCCAACGGCCACCGTGCGAAGTTTCTCGATCAACAATCGAACATCTATGCGAGCTGAAGACCACATCCATCCGGGAGAATGCATAATCATTTGGAGAGAAGATTGAGCTTCGATATCAGTACATAATACACGTTGAGGAATATGAGATCCCTCCGCCAGATTGAACTCCGAACAGGCTCTGGCCGACAACTGTGTATTCCTCACCTCCTCCAAAAATCACTGAGTCAGTGCAAGGGGAAAAGTCTGTGAACCAGTCACGCCTATGTGAGAAATGACGCGAGGCACCAGAATCTATGTACCAAGCAGAGGATTTGACATGGTCTGCGGGCCTTTTTACCATGAGTGCATAAAAGGCAGATTCCTTCTACTCAGAGTGCTCAGCGACATTCGCTTTCTGCTGAAACCCTCCTTGCTTCTTTTGCTCAAAAGCCAAACGAGCACGGCAATCTTTCTTGATGTGGCCAAATTTATGACAGTAGTTGCACTGTATATTTTTCTTCTTCGGGCTGGTGGAGGTCTAACTTGAGCCTTTCTGCTGTGAAGGCTGACCTTTCCCATGATGCTTCGACTGAGTTTTAGCTGCAAAGGCCTGCTCCGTGGAGGATGATGATTCACTGCTATCGAACTGTTGTCTCCAGTGATCCTGCTGCAACAGGATAGTGCACAAATTCGGAAACTTGAGATCAACATTAGCAGACGTAATGTTGAGAGTCCCTATGAAGTGTTCATAGGACTTCGGTAGACTCTTCAGGGTGATCACGACCATGTCTTCCTCCATTTTCCGACCAATCGCATCCAACTGATCTCTGATCTCCTGGATTTTATTCAAGTGCGCTTGCAAAGTCGTCTTCTCATCCATCATGATGGAAAACAACATATTCTTCAAGAAAACGCATACGGCTTTTGTCAAGTTTCATGCAAACCCTTCAAGTGATCTTAGATCTCCTTAGCTGATTTTCCCAGTGGAATCTAGAGCTAATCATCGTAACGAAAGCTTAATAAGCATGACGGCTTCACGATTCTGCTCATCAAACTTCTCCCGATCCTTACCCCGTTTCGGAACGAGTAGCTTTGCGAGGATCATCTCGATCAAGGCAGCGGTATTCAAAATCATTAAGCATCCGCCGCTTCCAGTGTTGTAATTTTTGCCATTAAATCTCTGACTGCCCTCCAGCATTAAATTACTTAAACTGGCCATCTTCACGCCTTTCGAGGCACAAAAAACGAGGAACTGAGAAGAGGCTGATGCACGAAACTTGAGGCACGAATTCCAATGCAAAAAATAGAGGCAAATTCAGTGCACTGTAGAAAGTACAGGTACGAATGGCACAAAATTCGAGGCACAGAAAACGAGGCACCTAGAAAATTCGGAGACCAACCCAGTTGAGCTCTCGAAAAACCCACCAAGAATCTGCAATCAAAAAAATTTGACTTGATCTGAGGGTTCAAAACCCTAGACGAAAATTCTGGAACCCTAGACGGCCATGAGAACTCCAAAAAATTGCAGAAACCAGCTCGAATCCACACAAAATCATGGCAAAAATTTTGCAGGTGTCTGGGCGACCACGAATCAGACAAAAAACATCACAAAAGATGACGAAACGTGCTCAAAGAACACTGATTTAAAATCGCGTCTGAAAAACGGCCAAAAAACACGCTTTCAAATTGCGGGCTGAAGAGAAACGCAGCCTTAGAAACGCATAACCAGAAGGATCTGACAGAAAACAAAATCGCGTCACAGAAGATCGTGCAACCTTCGAAAATCTTCAAAAATTGCCCACGAAAAAACCAGAGACAATAATGGTCGCGGAAAAAAGAACAGAAATCCCACGCGATTTTCACCAGAAAGCGGCCCTCGATTTGCAGAAGAAGACGCAAAATGCAACTAGAAACATGTGCTGCCAGAACAAAAAAACGCGATGCCAATACCACGAATTTTATTTGCCCAGAAAGATGAAATATACCGAGCCAATTTTTTCGTTTTTACAAATTCAAATTACAATCAATGCACCCGTTAAGGTTAGAAGATAAACCAAAACGTACTGAAGCAACTCTAACCAAGAATGGCGCAGATGATGGCGAGCATATGGTCAGAGGATCTTCTACTCTAAATGCTTAAAGGGAACTCGACACCAAGTATGTGCTACCCAATCTAGAGCGGAGTGAGGGGCGACCATATGGCGGAGTGATTACAAATAACAGTGCTTGAAAAGAAATGCTGAAGGCTGAAAATACTCAACACCCAGAATGTGCTTGCTAACCCAAAATAGGAAAGTAGCTACCATAGGGCGGAGATGAATTAAATACAATCACACTTGCTAAAGTAAAGATGAGCATTACAGTTCGACAAAGCAAGACTATAAATTGTTGTCAGTACTACTGCCAGCTTACAATAAGAAAGATGAAATCTTGCTAACAATACAAATCAGCATATAAATAGAGTTGTACAATATTAGTGAATTTCTTTGCTGAAAAGTAAAGATCAACGGAAAATGGCATTAAACAGATCCAACCTTTTCTCCAGACTTGGACAATCCTCAATGAAGACTCCACATTGCTTTTAAAGAACTCTCACCATCATCCAATAAAGAAATTGCAGATTTCTCCAATCTGTTATGTCAGACCTGCAACTTTCAACAAATAACCAGCAGCATAGGATTCCTTGAAATGTTCAGAACTCACTCTCAACTGACTCAAATCTCTTAATATCAATTGCAAATCACTAATAGAAGGGAGGCGCTCAAACTAAGAACCAAAAACAGACTTAAAAAACAACTAACACTCAATGCACAATTCCCAAGACAGCTGAAAGGTACGGCCCAGCTGAAAGGGGCGATTTCTCTTTTAAAAATCAGGATCTTCTCTAAAAATTCCACAAGTTTGCACACAAGGGCGCCCAGCCTAAATGGATAGAATTATGCAATACCCATAACACAATTTTTTGTCTTTTTTTGATTTACAAATGAAAGTACGGATCTGCTGTAGCAAACATGCAATAAACCAGAAACCTCTAATATGCAAATGCTGAACCTAATTAGATAAATGCAGATTACAATGCACAAATTCCAATGAACTCACAAGCTAGACTAAAATCACCACTAGTTGTTGTCTTACAAACAAGAAGCGATGCCCGAGCTAGGAGGCCTTCATTCCTCGAAGCAAACCTAGAGCCAAACCGGCAGCGTAACAGTACTGTAGACCCAAGATGCCAAATGATGATCAAAGCCTTCCTTTTATAATTTTCTCGTTGACTTCTCAAAACCCTAAACTCCTCTTCAAGACAAAACCCTAATCTTTTCCCAAAGGTGGCGTCCATTTCCTTCAAGTTAAATATTGACTTTTAATTAAAATCAATACTTTGATAAATGCGTCCACTTTGGCTTGTTTTGACTTTTGGAAACATATAAAATATAAAATAATCATTAATGAAGGCGCCACCCTCAAAAAGACCACTTTTCAAAACAACATAAAGTCAATAGACTAGGCCAAGGGGTCAACGTTCGAATATAATATTAAAACGTGACTTTTAATTAAATATATCAACTTATCTCTCCAATTGTGCCCTGAAGCCAATAATGACCAAGTCAACTGACCAAACTGAAGTAGGAAGTCAACCATGCTGAACTCAACTGAAAAATTGCCAGAAATAGAATTTACTAAAAATAGTAAATTCCGGAAAATGCTCAGAATGCCGAAATGAACATACCACTGCGAAGCTCTCTGAAAACCCAGAAAGAATCCGCCCTTGAATCCACCAACTCCAAGCAAAGACATCCTTAAAAATAGGAAACCCTAATTTTACCTTCCGACTAGCCTTAGGGTTTCCAGAGAAAAGGCCAACGGTCACTGGAAAGATCAGGTTTGAGAAGGGGACATTACAGAAGATTTTATTAAATTTTTAATTCAATATTCAGAAAAAACCTTTGAAAAGATTTTTATGAATTAATAATTCAATATTGAGCAATTTGGCTATGATACCATATTACACAGGTAATTGGTAAAATAATTGATGTATTAACAACGAGCAATGTGCTCAATAAATAATTTACAAGATGATACAGGATAAGATCGAACACGATCTTATCTCAGGAAAAAACAGGAAGTTTCTAAAAGAAACTTCAGATAAGATCTCAAACATCAAAAGACGATCTTATCTAGATATTTTACAATATTTTACATAGTTGAGCATTAATAAATAAATAAAGAATATTATTTTAATAAGAACGGAGCCAAGGGTTTCAGTTGTCTTTTTGGCATTGGAGAACGAGCCATCTTCAGTGTTGCAGTTCAGAGGCTGTGAAATATCAGCTGATTTATTGCTTATCAGAGAGGTAGCTTCATTCAGAGGTTATCACAGAACTTATTCAGAGATTATATCTTCAGGTTTTAGATCCGGAAATCACCAAACAGTCAGTTATTCAAGGGCGCCTAACTTTGCTTCACATCTGGCATTTCAACCAAGGCTGTACGGATTTCTTTGGGCTGCTGCTGGAGCCGTACTTTGCTGATGCAAGGGCCGTACCTGCAAGTACAGGCCGTACTCTTTCCTCTAGGGCAAAACACCTTTCTCTTTTTGCATTCTGGCTTCATCAACAGGGGCGCATACTCTTCTAGTATCATCTGCAAACATCAGATGGAGGGAGAAGTGGTTTTCTATGATAGCCGTACTATTTTTATGGGCATTTCAGGCTGCTGCAAATACCAGGTTTTTCATCAATAATGTTGTTGTTTTTTAGCTTGCATGTTATCAGATCTCAGATGTAATAAGCCTAGAAGATCAATAAACCTTTTGGCATCAATAGATCAAGCAGTTTCTATCATTTTCAGTCTTGTGGTATTTTATTTAATTTTTATAAGCAATTTCTTTCAAAATCGCACTTCATTGGTTTATGCAAAAAACACAAAAAAATCAAAAACATTCAAAAACAAACAAAAACAAGCAGATTCAGAAATCAGTGAGAACAAGGGTTTCTACACAAGGTTATTAGCAACCAATGGAGTATTTGGAGGACATCAAGTTCAGAGAGGGCCCAAAAGGTCAATTCATTGATCCTAGATGACGATTGGTGGGTTCGTGTGAACTATCTTGAGATTCACCGAGCCTATCATGAGTATGATCAAGTTTGCTGATACAAATCAACCGTGTTTGGGGGAAATCTATGATGGCACCAACTCCATGATAGAAAAAATAAAGGTGATAATAGCAAAAAAAGAGAATGATCCCCTAGAAACATTTTTTCATAGAGTTGAAAAACTCATTCATCACCATTGGGACAAGATGAACACACCGTTGCATCTCCTTGCATATGCATTGTCTCCCAAATACTATAGTGCACAGATACTTGTTTTGCTAGGGAGAACTCCACCATATAATGAAGTTGCTAATGGGTACAAGCGAGCATTCAAAAGACTCTTTTTAGATCCAAAAGTGGCGGAAAATGTTAGGAAAGAGTTTGGCTTGTTCATCTTAGGACGGAATCATAGTCTTTGTGCTCTTCAAGACCAATACAATGTAGATGCTCATACATGGTGATACCTACATGGGCAAGATTTTATGTTCCTCCAACCTCTTGCAATCAAGATTCTATCACAAGTATTTTTTATTTTTTATTATTTAACATTTGTATTGTAAACTTTAAGTTTAGTACTTACCATTCTTTAATTTATTTTGCATTTTTTATTTTTAAGTTGTTTTGGTTTTCTCTCCAATTTCAATAGGTTGCACATTCTTCTTCGGCTGAACAGAATTAGAGTACATACTCCTATATCCACTCAGTGAAGCATAACCAGTTGGCTGCAAAAAACCAAAAAGACTTGGTTTATGTCCATTCCAACTTGGTCTTCTATCACATAAGCAAGATGAGTACAAGGATGGTTCAATGAAGAATTGGGACATAGCCCCTGAGTGTGCCAACTTGGATGCATCTATTGCAGAGCTTGCTAGAGTCACTATAGATGATGATGATGATGATGATGATGATGATGATGATGATGAGACTCTTGCACATGATGCACCTACTACGAGTGGCAATGCACTTACTTGTATTGAAGGCACTCAATATCTACATTGGATCAATTATGATAACAGATCAAAGAAATGGATTTGGACCTAGGATGTTGTATATATTTCATATATGTATATGGATATACATGAATACCATATATATGTATATGTATACGTATGTTGTAACATATGATGTATATGTATATACATATACATATATGATATTGTAACATATGTATATATGTATGTGTGTGTATGTATATCATATCATACATATGTATGTATGTATATATATCATACATATATGGCATATATATGTTTATGTATCTATGTATCTACATATGTTTATACAACATGTACATATAATACATGCATAAATACATATATATAATATGCATTTGTACATACATATATATATATATATATATATAGAAAGAGGATTAAAAAAATTGCATTCAAGGCACTCAATATCTACATTGGATCAATTCTGATAACAGATCAGAGAAATGGATTTGGACCTAGGATGCACTGGTAATACTCTTCCCAGCAGGAATGAAGTCCCAGTTTCAGAAACTGTAGACAGCAACTCTCACCCAGATTGTGATAAAACTGCAGGAAGCACTCGAATACAAATTGAACCATAAGCTTATGTATACTAGTGCGCTCTGCCATTCTCCCCAGGAGAAAAAAAGAAAGCGTTGAGGTTTGTCATATCCCTGGGCCTCATCCTGCCCATAAATCTCAAAAAAACAGAGTAGAGAAAAAGCCTGAGAAAGTTCCAAAGCAGGTCTCATGTTGGAAATATTTCCAGAAAATTCTAAAATTTGATCATACTTAATATTAAAACATAGCAGGCAAAGCATCAAGCCATGCATCGAGTTTCATCATCTGAGATATAACTTATAAGCTACCTTCATATTTGTTTGAATTTCTTCAAGAAATGGCAAGGAATCCCTCAACGATAGTCGCATCACTCTAGATTTGAAGTACAGAAGCAACACATGCTCATCATCAGCAACTATTTCCATTTTTACGATGTCCTGAAAGTTAAATTTTTTTGCTGGGCTAACCTGCAAAACAGTCCAGAAAAAGTAAATTTGCTTTGTGAACGAAGTAAAATTAGTTGATGGGTTATAACTTATAATAGAACAGAAAGTAAAGCATGCTCCATAAACCATATATCAAAAAACTATTTGCACTTTGAAACTGAAATATGCACAATCATAAATATCACCTGCTGTTGTTCCTACAGAATCATTGCATAAAGTAATTAGAGGCAGCTAGTGTGATACATTAAAGCCACCTACAACAAAGTACTCTAGAGGGGCGGGCAGATCTAATCCAACTTTTGTAAACCTCTTATTAAGTTCTGTTTACAAGAAACACCTTGGTATATGGCTCACTTCTTATTACAATCATGAGATATGAGTATGGCCTCTTTGTACTATGTTATTTACCAAGCCCTCAATAGATGAATATACTTATGAAATGCAATATAATGTTTGAAATAAAATATAATGTTAACCAGCTTTCAAGATTGTCCATTAGGTCTGGGCATCATTTTTAAAACAAAGAAACAGCTTTACTGTTAGACAGACACAAAGGACTATCTTTGTTGTTCCAAGTTCCAGAACATCCAAGGATGCTATTAGAAGTATGAAAGTATCAAAATTTGAGAAAATTTCAAAATTGTGTGGCACACAATCCAATCTGTGTATGCTTGTATTTATTATTGAACAGATATGTTACATCGGTAGTTGTAACTCACATTGTGTGAGCTATCTTATAGAAATAGTTAATATGGTGTTATTACATTATTATCATGTGGAATAAATGCTAGTGTACTATTAGCATTTTAATTCATGCATTTCAGTCTGATATAGAAAAAAACGGATATGCAATAGAAACGCTCTTCAAATTAGAAGGAGAAGCTGTAATGTCCCCACTCTAGTCAGTATCAGTTGCAAATGGGTTAGCCTATTACTTGGATCCTCGTAGGCTAATGTGTTTGGATAGAGGATCTCAGTGACAGTTAATGGAGATTGTTGTCACTCCATTTCCTCAGTTCAGTATTGGGTTCAGTTCCAGGCCTTTGTAGATCAGTGTTTGGCTTAGTTTGAGGGACTTACTATCAATCTGGCAGTAATGTTATTTTTAGTCAGGGCATCTGGACACATGGGGGTTATACAATGTTGACCCTAACGTCAAAATACTAAGTATTGAGGGAGATATTAATATTTAAGTGGTTAAGTTATATTTAATTATTAAAAGGGATATTATAAAGTTATATTTTAACTTTATAAAAAAGTGAGCCACTTAAATCTAATAAAGTGAGATTGATTATTTAATCAAAAAGGTACGCTCAAGTGGGATAAATTCATTAAAAAGTATGAAGTACCTTAAACACATTTTAAATGTATTTAATGAGCTTTTCGGAAAGTCATGCCTTTTTTAGGAGAATATAAAAGAGGCAAGAGACAAGTCGACCTCATTCAAATTTGATCATTTGACATTGTTTTCTTGGCTTCTTGGAGTTTGTGCCTGAGACAAGGGTTTCAGCAATTTTCACCATTGGAGAGCGGCAATTCTTCAGTGTTTTGCAATCTTGAAGCTGTGAAAAAACAACTGAATCATTGCTGAAAATAGACTTCTGCAAGGCAGCTTGTGATGTCCCCATCACACAGGAGAACTTAAGATAAGTATATGTCTTGATACAATTGCATTTTTCAAATAGATAGAAGATATACATACATATATACAAATATATATATATATATATATTTAAATATAATTATATGAAAATAGTGTTTACTCACTGGGTAGTGTTTAGCGTACTACGGGAGTAAACGATAATAATTCACAAACATAATGCATGTACTAGAATATGAATCACATTTGAATCACAGAACGATCGTAAGAGTAATTGCACAGCACAATGGATTGATTGATTTCATGAAGTATCTCCACAATACATAGTAATTGACTATCCCCGACTACAAATGACAAGATACATATATAGATGGCCGAGGTTGGTTGAGATACCAACCGTCGGCAACTCTTCCTAACTACCTGCCCGACAACTAATCCAACTTTTACTTTAAACTGTGCATGTATTATTTAAACTATTATTATCTATTCCTATTACGACCGACTACAACATTTATTTAATTAATTAGTACGGTCGATTACAATATAATTATTTATTAATATGGCTGTCTACAAATAGAACATGTCCTTTGTTTATATATGTATAAATACTAATCATTTGATAAACAGCCAAGAAGAGACGAATCAAGCAAAGGAAACCCAACGAGTCACAAACAAATCACTTGTCAAGAATGGACGCCTTGAATTGGTAGAGACACATCCATTGGACAAAACCGCCTATATCAAGAAGGACACAATAAGGAAAAAGAGGAGCGGAGAGAAGAGATAATATATCGACCAAGAGAATAGGAGAAAGATTATGTAACCCAGAAAAGATACAGAAGCATAAATCAGAAAAGAGAGTACAAGAAGCATCACGGAGCAAAGACAAGCAAGCAGAAATCACCATCAGAAGGAAATACGTGATCAAGAGGAAGAGAATAACCATCAGTTAAGAAGAAAGAAAACGCTAACAGTCAAGAAGGAGATCGGAAAGTTTAAGAAGGCTACAAATCATCAAGGACGGAGTCATCCCGTCATTAGGAATCAGAAAATAAAATAAAAATCAATCAAACAAAGTAAACTTCAGAAAGCCTGCGATCAAATGAAGCAAGGAATAAATAAAAGAGGCATCAATACAAGATCTACACTTAGAATTGGCTGCAATCAGACAGGAGGCTAAAGGCTGGAGACACATTTCAAAAAGAAAGACGTTATACAGCACGTATGAAAGATCACAAGCCGAACATTTCATGAGGACATCGTATTGAGCCCATGAAAGAAACAACTGTTGTGGCGGATGATAACAGTTGACAAATAAACGATAATAATGTTATGGTCTGAGGCCGACACACATAACTTCCACCACCGCTAGATATCGGATCTGGTGTAAGCTCGAGTATCTCAATATATATATTGAGCCACTTCAGATTTGCGAACCATGTGTTATAGCAGATACTCATAATCAGGAGAATACATAGATTGACGACAAGCCGAGGAGAACTCTGCCATCAGTTGGGATACGACATTCAGGAGCCACTGAGTCAGCATATATACATAACTCAGTTTGGGAGTTTCATGATATGTGTAAGGAATGCTATTTTGATATTTGGATTGAATTGGAAGTTCAATATATAGTCATATTTACATACAAGTATCAAGCCAAAACCCTGATAAGAAGCATATATGTTATGCCTGCGTGTTTACCTGCAAAGCATTGACTTACATATTTGCAAAGCACTTGAAAGTTATGGTTTTAAGCTTAATTTATATATCCAAGACGAGTGAGGTTAGGAGTTGTATACATTGGAGTATTACACCTTGCAGATCAATAGTGCAGAATAGTTTGACAAATAACATTGTCAAACTTGGGAAATCGAAAATTGTCGTCTACTTGGGTAGGGGACATTGCACAGCTCTAAATAATTCTAGTGAAGCTTTCTTTTGTGTTGATGAAATCCGGTAAACCTTTATGAAAACACTTAAAATTTTGACAATCTACCAATCTTGCTGAATTGAATCTGAAACCCTTTGCAACATAATCACCCACAGTTCAAGAACTTGTTGAACTTGATATAATCATGAGTATTTGATGATAAGAATTGCACTTGACACATAATTACTCAGCCAAAGACTAATCAAAATTCATTGAATATCTTTTTGAAACTTATAGCTGACTTGATAGGTACCCTTTCACACTCACTCATAAAGTATGTGGAATGACATGCTTTGATCCAACGGCAATGAATGTTTGTATACTTTGGATGTTAAAAATCCCTGTTGTTTATTCATATTCTACTAATGTGATAAAGCTTTGTGGTATGGAAACTTCCCACAGTAGATTGAAGGGAAAAATTACTTAAATTCAACAAAAATTATTTAGGTACTGCCGCTGTTCTACTTCAACCAATTGTTAATATCAGATGTCATCTTTCTTGATAATTCTTTAGAAATTTGCTGAGTTTGATATAAACCTACAGCAAAATACAATAAAGGATAGGTGCATGTGATCTATATGCTGCCAGTGTGAATGTTTGGACAGAATTCGCATTTCTAAGCCACACAAATATGACTGTCCTCTTGAAAAAAATCTCACTGATATGACTGAATCCTGTTGTTGATATCACTGGCATGAAACATTCTGTGCAAAACCTTCACTGTTTGTTGTAACTGAGGATTTACGCTCAGCCTTACCAACTCTCAGGTTTGCTTGTTCAGCATTCCAAATATGCTCTCTTTTTTAATAAACTTTTAAACACCAAAAAAAAATACAAAGAAAAAGAAAAAGAAAGCCACATTTCCTAACTCAGCTGTAGTCTTTGGAAAAAGGACAGTTCTCAAGAGTGTGGCTTCCACATAGGCACACTTTGTTCACTTTCCCACACCTTTTATCATGTACAAAGTTGTATAAGAAGTGCACTCAATCAGCCCTTGATTTGGGCGCACAGTTTTAACCTTAGCTGTCCTTTAAAAAAAATGCAATGAGTTACTCAAACCTTCACCCATATTTTCTTTAAGCTGACTGAGCTGCTTTGACTTGTCTTTATCCTTCCCTAAAGCTGGCGTTACCTTTATTTTTTGGTTTTTACTGACTTCGTGTTTTGGTCTTTAGCTGCTGCAGTCTCTTTTTAAACTTTTGTCTTTGCCTTGAATATTGCTGACTTTGCTGCTACTTTTATAAGATGTAAGTAGTTCGAAGTGTGATTAATATAGTTAAAACAACTTTTTAAGACAACAATAATTTTAAAATAATTAATAATTAACAATTATTTTTAACTAGAAATATTTTATAATAAATATGAAAAATTTTAAAATTAAAATAAACCAACAATAATATTAATAATTATTAACTAAAAAGTTAATATTACTAACAATGAATTTAATTAAAATTGTTAATCAATAATCAATAATAAATTCTCAGTTATTAATTGATATTTAAAATTAAAATCAACAAACAAATTAGAATTTTCGGCAACTCAACATTTCTGGAACTAAAAGTATTTTTAAATAATTATTAACAATTTTAGAATTAAAATAAACCAGTAATGATATTAATAATTATTAACAACAAATTAATATTACTAAGCTACTAACAATAAATTTATTTAGAATGGCGTTGAGCGAGAATAGCAGTAGCGGCGGGGATTTGAATGGTGCCTCTACAAATGATGAAGAATCGGAAGCAGACGACAATGATGGTGATTGGGGATCGGTTTCTTGCCTTTCGACGCCTCTGTGTTGCATTCCTGGGCGTTGTGAGGCTTTCCTTTCCTCCCGTCTGGTGTTGTGTGGGAGTTCGGTCAGGATCTCCTCTGGTGCGGTTCTATTGGGTGAAAATTATGTAATCACCTTTTCAATAGATTACACAACCTAGATTTCAACCACAACTATGTGAGATATAATCTCTCCTCTCAAAAAGGGGAGGCGCCCTTCTTACTGCTAACAAAAGCTAAGGTAAAACTAATTAAGTATTTACTATTTACAAAATGTTCCTACACTTATAAAATGGGGGGGTGTGTCACATTCATGCTTCTCTCTTTTTTCAGAGAAGATGTTTTACAATGATCCACAGTTTATAGTTTCGATTCAAAATAACTTTAAACTAAAAACAAGTAGTAATGCCAATACCTCTATCTTGTCAAAGCAAAGCGTAGAGATACCAGGTATGATAATAATAACAATAAATGAGAAAGGAAAGCTCACGAAGGCACAAAGTCGTTCCATAGCTTTTTCACCGATGGATCTATGAGAGATGTACCTTTTGTCATATTAGAAGCACAAAGTCTTCTAGATACAGGAATTCCACGAATAGTATGAACAATTACAAGCACAAAGTCTTGTAGATTGTTGGCGTAACAACTAACACCTCTGGAGTAGAAGTTGTTATGAACAGCCTATGTACACTACGCAATGAGTGCTCTTCAAATTAGGAGGGGAAGCTCCCTCGTTGTGCTTTGACAAAAATACTTGCAAAGGAAAATATGCTAAACTATGTCCTGTCTTTTTGTTTCAGCTGTAGAGGCACAAGGCTTTCTTGAAAGAACCTATACGTTGCAACTGAGTTTTCTCTAGTTTTGCAGATCTACTAACTACAACTTAAATTTAATCTATCCAATCTCCTCAGGAAAACGGAGCAAGGTTTGACTATCGGACGATAAACGAGTTTAGATTCTCTACTTAAAGGCAAGGTGGCGCAACTATCATCTCAATCTAAACAAGCTTATTGGGCACAAAACAGATTTAAGAATTTACCAAGACGATCTTATGGAACCCTGTGTGGCATAACACTTGATTGAAATAGCAAAGTCTTCACAAAACAGCCTTTATCATCACAATCTCACAAAACCCTATGTGGCATAACCTTTGATTATATTGATAAAGATTCACAAAACAGATTTATCACCTCAATCTCTTGAAACCCTATGTGGCATAACAATTGATCTCAATGATAAAGATGTTCAAACAGATTTATCTAAACTAAGGAAAGAATTCACCGCTACAATCTCTTGAAACCCTATGTGGCATAACAATTAATTGCAATAGTGAAGACACATGAACAAATACCAAAAGAGTAATATTGAGGGCAAGGTAGGCGCAGCATATATTTCTCTCTCAAGCAAAAGTTATTTACAAATGAGCAAAAGCTCTTATTTATATACATCAAGGTGTAGGGAACCCTAAAATCACCTTGAGTCATCTACAGTTCTTGCAATGCATGCAAGTTTTGCTGCTAAGCCCTAATGAAGTAAACTATACAAAGTAATCGAAAGCTACAATCAATTAACTGAACATCTAATCTAAAAATGGACAATTGTGCGAGCATGCATGTCCTTATTGAAAGCAAGTTAACTGGAAGACTACCATCAGTTAACGAAAAACCCTAAAAGAAACTCCAAGTAAATAAGGCAAATCTCAGAATAGATATGCATGTGATGACAACATCGAGTTAACTTGAAAGGGTAACACCAAGTTCAACTCGTGTGTGTAATGTCTATCCTGAGAGGTGGGAACTG
>VDFB02184339.1:23931-54975 GCA_007258455.2 Sequoia sempervirens
GAAATGGTGAAAACAGGCATAGAAGCACGCCAAGACTCCAGACAAGGCTTCTCCAGCTCAGAAATGGGTCACAAAGCTCTGAATACACTAGCCGCCAAAGATAGATGCTAAAGCCCTCTCAAAAAGAAGGCGTTTCTCCCTTTCAATTCACACGCCTTTCTCAAGGCACACAAACCAAGGCAGCCGTACAGCCATGAACAAGAAGGAAATGAATCTCTGGAAGAAGAATCCCTGAAGCAAGAAGTACGCCACCAAGAACCCCTCAGTTATTATCAAGCACAAATAACTGTGATAAAGCTCATTCGAATCAGAGAACTTCTGTGTGAAGCCCTCAACCGTACGGATTCAGCTGATCTCTCACAACCTCAAACGTACTCAACACTGAAGAGTTTCCGTTCTCCAATGGACACAATGATCAAACCCTACTCTCAGGAGAATGCTCAGAGAAAAGATGCACAAGGCAATTCGAAATAATCAAAAGGTGAGTTTCTATTGCCAAAAATGCCTCTTTATGCAAAGCACGCATTTCCATAAAGATACGCCCATTTTAGGTTTTCAAAATATTATAATATTTTAATATATCCCTTTCCAATAGTTGGGCGCACTTTTATAATATTTAAAGTCATTAAAATATTATAATCCTCCTTTTTCATTTAAGTGATATAAAAATATAAATAAAGTCGATGTGACTTTATTAAAAGGGCGTTTTAAGTTAATAAATTAACTTAATCACTTAAAATTCCGCAATATGCTCAAAACTCAGGATAATCTCGTGCCGTCAGAAGCGATGAACTCCTGGAATGCCAACGCTCACTGAGATCTAAACACTGTCCACTGAAAACACGAACAAACAAACTCTCCAAAAAGCACCACTGACCCTCTATCCAAACTGGCTAGCCCACAAGGGTCCAATAAAGGGCTAACACGCTGTCAACTATGATCATGCTGAAAACGGGGACATTACAGTCCGCCCTCCCTGAAATTGCTTGTCCGCAAGCAATCTCAACAACAAAGAATCAACCACTCCACCAGGATCCCAAGGATAGTGTCGTGAAATGTCCCTCATGTCATCAACTGTCCCCTGTAACTCCCAAATCTGATCAACTGGATCATCATGCTGTACCCTGTCAATCTCAACACCATCTGTCACAGGAGAGAAAAACTCAAAAGGAAGCAAGTCAAACCGCTGACAACACTTGCTCCCTAAAATCGCCCGAGATATGCTATCATCTAACATATCTAACACGTGCATACCGGAATTGTGCATCTGAAATAGGTCATGTACATGATGACTGAAAGTGAAACTGTGTAAACTCTTAACCATGTACACACTGGAAATCTCCTCAACGAGCTCTGTCTGAAATCTCGATGCACTGACGGAATCTCCAATACTATGATCAACGCTCTTGCCTAAATCAGGATCAAGAGTAGAATCAGCATCCACCTCAAAGAGCGGATTATCACAGGAAGATGTAGCATCTGTCTCATAAAGAGGATTTTGTACTAACTGAGCCTCATAACTGTACTGATCCCAATCAAACCCCTCTGATCCCATGGGACTAGAATCAAAATGATAATCCTCCTGAAACATCTCATGCTCCTCTAGAATCTTCGGTTCTATCTTTTCACCTTTTTCGTTGACGAGAATGATAGATCGCATACTCCCATCCTCCAAACCAGCTTGCTGGTCCGTTAAATCAGCAAGGTCATCACCCTCATAAAACCACTCCATTTGTCTATTTGAACCCTTAGGCTTGAGAGGACAATTGTGGTTTTGGTCATAAGGAGCTTTGCAATAGAAACATAGCTTCCTCCTACGCAAATCATTTATTGTCTCTCGGTCTAAAGGAGCTGCAAACTTCCTCTTTTCATCAACTTTTTCTGATTCTTTAGGTTCTGATTTGCTATCACTATAGGATGAAGATGCTTCTGCATTAGAAGTGAACTTACCACGTGAAGCTGTAAGTTCCATGCTACGAGCCTTTCTCATAGCTTCGTGCAAGGTAGGTGGATCGAATGCCTTGATCCAACCTTTCATTGGCTCATGGAGACCCTCTACAAAAAGAATGACAAGTCTCCTCTCTGAGATTCCGGTAACCATAACCGAGAGCTTCTGGATCTCACCAATATAAGACTCCAAGCTTCCCAACTGCTTCAATTGAGCAAGGTCTCTGAAGAATAGCTCAGGATCACGTCTATCAAACCTCTCTACCAGTCTATCAGTAAACTCCTGGTACGAGGTAATCCTATCATGGTGTAGTGTAGCCATGCCATGAATCCACCAGTCATGTGCTACGCCATCAAGATGAAGTGCTGCAAAGCGAATGGCATCCACCTCAGGCATGGGACGTAGTGTCAGGAAAGTATCCAGTTTACTAACCCAGGCACGTGCTGTAACTCTGTCACTGCCATCAAAATGTACTAAAGTTAGTTTGCTGGTTGCCTGTTTAAGATCACTCTGTTTGTGTCTAGGGCGCCTGTCATTCCTGTTTCTGGTGTGCTCTCTCTTCTGGCTCATAAACCTGTCAAAGTTAAGGTGCTCCTTAACCCTTGGTGGCAAATTATCCCACTCATCATGCATCGCCATAATATTATCTGCAAAATTTATTTCACCACCTTGTTCAGCTTCATCCACTTCCTCAGCATCATCTCTGGTGAACGTAGGAAATGTAGCTCTCTCATAGGTGCGTACTGGATCTATAATCCTCTGTGGCTGTCTATGGATACTACCATCTCTATCTGAATCCAAACTACGAGCTCTGTTTAATGACAAATTCTGAACATTCGTGCTGAGTTGTTGAAGAATAGTTGCAACCTGCTCTTGCCCTGCAACCATGCCTCTAAGCACGTCTTTGGCTTCTCTGTCCTCATCCTCCCAGTTATTTCTGTGAGAACTTTCTCCAGCCCTGTTCGCCATATTGTCCCAATCTAATTCCTCCTCCTGATCTGCAAACGGAAATGGTGGAAATGGATTCTGGTCGCCTCTTTGATTTCTAGGGCCACCTCTGAAATAGGACTTACCAAAACCCTCTCTGTTTGACTTCATAAATTCTCAAACCCCACAAGCTGGCAGGATGAGAGCTCTGATACCACTGTGATGAGCCCTGCTGGCTCTCCGCTCAAAACCCCCAAATTCTTAAGTCTTTAATTGTTTTTTTAGTTTTTTAAAGAAATCTTATTAGACAGAAGAGAAGGGGCGCAGCATATTTTTGCTCATAAAAGATGATTTTGATCTTATTTCTTCAGAATGAAAGTACAGAATATAATATTAAACACCAACAGATAGATTAAAAATGATAAACATACCAATCAGGCTCCAGATTATTTAAATAAGAAACTGGCCAGGTCTATAGCCGGAAATGGTGAAAACAGGCATAAATGCACGCCAAAACTCCAGACAAGGTTTCTCAAGCTCAGAAATTGGTCACAAAGCTCTGAATACACTAGCCGCCAAAGATAGATGCTAAAGCCCTCTCAAAAAGAAGGCGTTCCTCCCTTTCAATTCACACACCTTCCTCAAGGCACACAACCAAAGCAGCCGTACGGCCATGAACAAGAAGGAAATGAATCTCTGGAAGAAGAATCCCTGAAGCAAGAAGTACGCCACCAAGAACCCCTCAGTTATTATCAAGCACAAATAACTGCATAAATAAAGCTCTGTCTGAAATCTATAGAACTTCTGTGTGAAGCCCTCAACCGTACGGATTCAGCTGATCTCTCACAACCTCAAACGTACTCAACACTGAAGAGTTTCCGTTCTCCAATGGACACAATGATCAAACCCTGCTCTCAGGAGAATGCTCAGAGAAAAGATGCACAAGGCAATTCGAAATAATCAAAAGGTGAGTTTCTATTGCCAAAAATGCCTCTTTATGCAAAGCACGCATTTCCATAAAGATACGCCCATTTTAGGTTTTCAAAATATTATAATATTTTAATATATCCCTTTCCAATAGTTGGGCGCACTTTTATAATATTTAAAGTCATTAAAATATTATAATCCTCCTTTTTCATTTAAGTGATATAAAAATATAAATAAAGTCAATGTGACTTTATTAAAAGGGCGTTTTAAGTTAATAAATTAACTTAATCACTTAAAATTCCACAATATGCTCAAAACTCAGGATAATCTCGTGCCGTCAGAAGCGATGAACTCCTGGAATGCCAACGCTCACTGAGATCTAAACACTGTCCACTGAAAACACGAACAAACAAACTCTCCAAAAAGCACCACTGACCCTCTATCCAAACTGGCTAGCCCACAAGGGTCCAATAAAGGGCTAACACACTGTCAACTATGATCATGCTGAAAACGGGGACATTACACTGTCACGACTGGCCAACTTCGACACTGATTTCCGGATGACCGGGTGATGCTGAGACTGATCTGGAGAATCCATCGAAAAGCCTACTGAACAAAGAAGAAATGTCTGCTGGAAGACACCACTGCAAAATCCATCGTTTAACCCCTTGAAAAATTAGGCGCCCCTGATTAAATTGCTTTTACGGGTTCCAGACTTGGCCATTTCTCAAACTGCCATCTGACGCTTCAAACGGCTGCCGACGGTGAACGGTGAACCCTGCTGACAAGCAACAAAACTCACTGTGTGCCTGGAGACATTCTGCATCCAACGACTGTATGCACGACACCTGAAAGCTGTGTTAAGGGCCTCAAAAGTAAAAGCGCCCCTGGCTCTTGGTTGCATTGGTGTCATTTTGACGAAAGTTGGAACTTTCATCCAAGTACCCTACTTTGACGTCTGATATCTGGAGCTGGGATGATCCGATTCAGGCACTATCTGTTTTAACGGACAGCCAGAAGGGCCCACAAGAGAAGTCTCTGGAAGTGACAAAGCAAGAAAACTGCTTCTTAGACCTCAAAAACTCCAGTGCGTATTTTATTTAAAATTACCGCTCCAGACTTGGCCCTTTTCCGAATATCCTCACTTTGCAGTATTACACTAAAGACCTCGCACGTACGAGCAACTGCCAAATCCCGAAGGCTGACGGCTAGGCTCGTTGGATAGATAAAATGATTACACTCAATAGCCGTGCAAACTTCGAACACGAACAGGCTCATCTGACACGCCTAAAGGCTAGGCACCTCTAGACTGTGGAAATACACTGAAAATTGTTTGTTGGTCCGCCCATGAAATTACGTGCTTGGTAGAATCGCCGCCACGATCACCTGGAACGTCGAATTGACAGGAAGGATGGTGCATCGCGTAGCTGGGCTAGAGTATTACTGATGTCAGGAAGACTTCATCTGCAAATTTCGCCATCTGGAGGGTCCTTTAAACCAGCGCCCCTGGCCTGTACTTGCACTGGGAACAAACGGAGAAGCTCAGAAACGTGAAAACTCCATTTTAAGCTGATCTTTGGACGACTGCCACCGGAGTTCTGAAACTTGGATGACTACGTTTGATATCTTGTTGGATGAGCAGACTAATTGTGAACAGATTGAATGTATCAGCTGTCAAAAATGCCAAGATTTACCCCCTCTCCAAGATGGGCGCCCTCAGGGTAGAGGCGCGCTTTTCACTGAAAAGAGCAAATTTTCCATATTTGGAAATTTGAGGATTTCAACTTCTATCGTTATTTGCCGGAGCTGTGGGTCTCGAAAAGCTTTGCTGGATAGCTCGACGGATAGCCAGACCGATTCTGAAGAGATTGACTGGATGCTTGAACATTTTAAACAAGATCTTGACCTTCATCAAGCCGGGCGCCCTTGGGCTATACTTGCACTTTCTGACTTTTCCTTTGAAAAATCTTCATAAATTGATCATTAAAAACTCCATTTCGATCACTGAAATGACCGTGTGCAATGTGAAACGCCGTCGTGAGATGCTCCTCCATCGTGAAAACTCGATTCTGAGTCTCTGCTTCAGGCTCTGTTCAATAAAACTGACTTTGACTGACAAACTATTGACAAAAACTCCATGCTTGACATTGCCCAAAACTGTGTTTTACAACATTTTAGCAAGGTTTAAACTTTTAAATGCAAAATGCCTTGATGAAGCAAAAAATTTCGTTTGGGTACAACATAGATCATTCAACAATAGTTACTCAAACATAAATGTAAATTCAAATAAAGAATGTAACACAAAGTTTACATAAATTTATTTGAAGCCCTTTAGATCTCATCTACTAATCACTACCAATATGATCAATCCACAAGATTATTGATTCCAACACAAAGTCCGGTATGCAATTCTCTTCTTTATTGATCAGATTTTCATTCGCAAACATGAACACAAAGTTTCACAAATCTGCTTCAAAAAGAGCAGCACTTCGTTGCAAAATACTAAAGGTAAAGAGAGGGAAGAGAAAATCTAGGAAATCAGTTGAGTAAAATTAGGAAAGTTAGGTGAGCTAATTTAAGAAAATCTCACCAAACTTTGACTAAGTCAAAATGTTGTCCATCTTTGTGGAACTACATCTCATATTTTACGTATAATTACATTTGCTAAAAAGACATTTAAGATGTCAAAAACTATTTACAAGTTGCATAAAGGGAAGCATCAAAAAGTTCAACACTAGAGATCAAGAGTCTTCATGGTTCCTTGCTTTGGGCGTGGAAGTCTTCATACTTCTTCTTGGTCTCCTGTATGAACGCATCATCTGGGCCGACTATGCAATCTACAAGGGTGTGAACTCTTGTGATCGACCTTTTGGCAGATGAATGGATTTTCTTGCACCTGCGAAGATGCATCTTGAGATTATCAATGGTCAGCCATGTATCACAAATGACATGCATTGAGGCTTTGGAAAAGTTGGCATCCTCCACTTGCCACGTGATGGCTTCTTTGTAGGTTTGGGATAGTTCACTGGATCAAAAGATGTCACCTTCAAGATCACTTGACGAAATCTGGAGAGAAATTGCAAGGATGGTGAATCAACAGGCATTAGCAGAAAAAGCAGCATTGAGAAGCGTAAATGAGCAAACGATGTTGAGCAAGCGTGAAATGAGAAATTAGGCACGCAAAACAGAGCGGGAGCGAAGAAACGGTGTTCGGAGCAAAAATGGAGTGATTTGGAAGTGTTTAAGGCAAAAACTGCCAAATGTATAGGAGTGTTGAAAATCAGCGCTCCTACACTTGGAGAGAAGATTTCATATGTAAGGGCATTGAAAATCAGCGCCCTTACATGTTGGATGATCTGCATTTCATGCACAAGTGCTGAAAAACAGAGATCTGGCATGTTTTGTAAGGAAATTGTATTTTGTGTAAAAGCGCTTAAAAAAAGGGCTTCAACATATGACATGTCAAAGCGATAAAAAAAACTCTTCTGCATGAAATATGTAAGAGCAGTGAAAATCAGCACTTCTGCATGTGGGAAGGACACTTGAGATTTGAGATGTAGAAGCGCTAAAAAACCCCGCTCCTACATGTGCCAGAAAATGACTAAGGCATGAAATATGTAAGAGCACTAAAAATCAGAGCTTTTACATGTGACTTGAGTTTTGAGATGTAGAAGCGCTAAAAAACCCCACTCCTACATGTGCCAAAAAATGACTAAGGCATGAAATATGTAAGAGCGCTAAAAATCAGAGCTTTTACACGTGACTTGAGTTTTGAGATGTAGAAGAGCTAAAAAACCCCGCTCCTACATGTGTCAGAAAATGACTAAGGCATGAAATATGTAAGAGCGCTAAAAATCGGTGCTTGTGCACAAAAGACTGAATTTGAACAAAAATGCAAAAGCGTTGATTTTTAGCACTTGTGCACAAAAGACTAAATTTGACAAAAATGCACAAGCGCTGATTTTTAGCGCTTGTGCACTTTAAGGACTTAGAAAAAAATTTAACTCAACATGTAGGACCGCTGAAAATCAACACTCCTACACTTTTACCAATTTTCACAACTCCCAAGGCTATGTTGATGTGATTTTTGTGACCGCACCAATCAGCAAAACAAAGTATCCGAAGGCTACTCCATTCTCTCTTGATCAAAGTATTTCGTATGCTAAGATTGCGAGAGAGATCGTGCATTTAACTCCAAGGTTCCGATAATGCAATGGAATACCCTCAGTCGGTTCGTTGTGATTTGTTGTTTACACGAAGGGACTTACACAATTGTTCAGAATGTTTGCAGCTGACAGCAAGTTAATGATTGGAAGGGGATTTTCTTGACTGATACGAATGATCTGGCAATAAGGTATGAACTTCCTAAAAACTAACCAGAAATGTACTGAATTTAAATAAATGCAAGGTTTTGGAAGATCTAAATTCTAGTCTAAGTGCAAGATGTGTGGGGCTTGACTTCAGCGGACTTCAACCCGACTTTGCCTTGTCTCGCGTGGGACAGCTTCAACAAAGTCGGTGCAATCTTCAAGGGAGCAGCGAAAGGTACTCAGATTACAACTCACATGCAAATACCATCAAGACAACGCATACAAACACATGAATCGCAATTGAAGTTAAGTTTGGTAAGTATTCCAGTTGACCACACAAGGCAAACTTGCCGTCAGCAAGCTGCTAGTGGTATGGATTAAAACAAAGCCGCCTTGATTAAACACCACAATCGACAACTAATATCTACTTGCATGAAAATGAAAATTACTCTAATCTAAACTACTTGAAGTAGAAGGGGTGAAGAAATCTTGCTAGCTGCTCATAACAAAGACAAATTCACCATCAATGAAAGCTTATTTTTATTATGATAGTTTTCACAACAATCTCTTACAAAGTTCTCAAAGGAAAACTTTCCTTCTCCTCCAAACCATGCTATGCTAAGCTATTTCAACTACACTATCAGTCTCTCTGCTCTAGTCTCTAGTCTCTAATCTCTACTGTCTAATGTCTAACGATGTACAAATGAGGGGGGATGCCCCTTTCATAGATAGCCCAGTCCAATGGACGGCTCAAATTACAATCAAATGGAGGGCTCAGATTAAGCCACATCAGCCCTAACTCCAAAACCCGCCAGAATAGGGAGTGGTACAATAAATGAATCAAAACATTCCCACTCACTCCCAAAATAGCAAAGGCAATTAATGGCCACTATCAATCCTCCAAAAGGTCATCATCCAGAAGGGCATTTTCGTTCTCCTTCTCCTTGGCCACAAAATCAATGAGTCTGGCAAGCACAGCCTCAACCTCCTGAATTGAGATTGGCGGAATGTGATCAAGCTGGAACTCTAACACTGTGACTGCCTGCCCATGCCGCGTACATGACTTTCTCCAAGCAACTAATGTGTCATGAGTGTTCTGAATAATGCTTGAGAAAGTTGAGGTGTTCTCAAAGTCATTTTGGACAAAAGTATTTACCTCTGGAAAGAAAGGTGGCAGCCTACTCCTCAGACTATCAGCAGTCACCTCATCAGAATTCAACCTCCCAGCAAAGATAGCCTCTAAGGTGTTCAAGACTCCATCAATAATGTTTGTCATGGCCTTTCTGACTCTAGCCGAATCAGCCTATGCTGCATCAAAGAATCCACGGCCTATGACTACTGAAGAGTACCAGCCGGCAAAATCATACCTAGCACCTTCCTAAATCACGCCTCCATCAATCAACATCTGCAAGGGAGTATGCATCAAAGCCTCCAAACACTGAATAACCTTGCTCTGATAAATATGAGCATCACCCCAGGCATGATCGACTGCATCCATCTGTGCCATAATACTGGAAGCTTCCTGGTAAGCATGAGCAAGATCCTCCATAAACTTTTTGGTTTCAACACGAACGTTGGCCACCCACTTAGCTGCTTCTTGTGCCATCTTTTTCAAATCCTCCAGGCCACTAACTGATTCTCTAGACGACTCGGCTGGAAGCTCAATCGCTGGATTCTCCTGCCCACAAGGACGAGACAAATGTTGCACATAGCCTATCAATGTCTTGTGCTCTTTCTTCAATTTCTTGTATTTTCCTTCAGTCTTGAGCAATCTATCCTTCAACGCCTGATAGGAGTTATCACACTCCTCAATTATCTATGCTCCTGTGGGGTGACCCAACTCCAAGGTGGTGATCATATAATTTTCTGGTACAGCCTCATCCCGATCAGACTCGACCCTTGGCACAGCCACATGAAGGGTGAGAGAGCCATCCTCGTCTGTTGAAATCTTCGAAAACTTCCTAGCTCTCTTCTTCGTCGGAGGTGCACTGATCCTACTCAAGAATTTTTCCATCTCTACTGCTAGATCAGCCTCTTCACTGGGGCTCCTTCTCATCCTATCTCTGAGCCAATCTGGTACTGTCTGCTATATAACAAATGGTTGCTCATCCCTTGCTTCCTCTTCATGAACTTCTTCTCTAACTTCATCTTGGTGAGGCTCATTGGCTTCTATGGGCTGAGTATCTCCTGAAACTTGGGCCTCCTGTCCTGTAACCGTATCATCTTCTAGAGCCGCCTCCAGCCCACGCTGGAAGTGTGTATCTGTAGCAGTTTCCTCATCTTCTTCCTGTTGATCATCTCTAACGGGTGCATTGACACTCTGGCCAACAGATTCTCTTCGGGGTGGCCGATTTGCTTCTTGTAACTCCTGCTCCTTATTCAACATATTTCTCTTATCAGCAAATAGTGAAACTTCTTGAATGCTTGGAGAATGTGTCTCCAATGGCATAGGTGATTCTACCACAATTCTTGGAGGCTCTGGCTGAACTGGCTCTTTCCTTCGAGACTCTAGAGCTTGAGCAACCTGTTTCTTCTTGGTGGCAGTTGGCGTCCTATGATCTCCCATCAAGTTGTAAGTCAAAGGAATTGACCTACTCTTCAGCCTATTCACATGCCTTTCAACCCATCCTCTAGTGAATGTCAAGACTGGTATGCAAAGTGTGTTCAAATCGGCAATCTCTGACTCCAACCAATCTGGAAGTGGGAGTGGCATATCCCTCACTGCCTCATAATCTGGATGAAGAACGTTCATGTCCTCGTCCACCTGATTTGGTACTGGAATAATCTCACACTCCCTGATCATGCTCAAAGGTAGTCTTGAAAACATTCTATTTCTAACTTCAGCCTCATCCCACGCACCAACCCAGTAATCTTCAATATTTGCTTTGTTCCTGAACTCTTCTGACAGTATCCATCTGATATTGTTGTGGGGGTCATGTTGTGACCTTTTCACACATCGCCCCATTCAAAAATGGGGACCCATAAATTTTTGCTCCATTCTGGTCTTTTGGCTTTGGTTTTTGTCTCTCTCTCTCTTTCTGCTCCTTTTTTTTGCTATCTGCTTTCTGGGGATGCTCCCGTCTGCGAGCTTAAACGTGAAATTTGGCCAAATCTGATATTAGGGTTTCACATCTTTAGATTGCTTTAGGGTCAAATTAAGTTGGATAATCAACTTCTGAGCATAGCACTGCTGTTACAATGCTTCCAACAAGTTTCCCCTAAATTTTCACTGAATTCTACCAACTTTCTATTTTTAGTAAGTGTCGACTTGGGGTTGATTTTCTCAAGCTTTTCACATTTTGACAACTGCATTACATTCTGAACACTTCAAGCTCATCACTAGCAAAATTTGAGCAAAAACGGACGACTTGCTATTTTTAGCAATCCAGCTTCCAGAGCAAATTCCAGGGTTTACATGTTACATTTTCAGATGCATGTCCGGATACTCTTTGTGGGTTTTTCGAGACCTTCGCAGTGATATGACATGCAAAACAGGATAACAAGTTTCAGCATTCAGCCTTCGGAGGCCGATATTAGGGTTTGCATGCAGATTTTCTCAGCGCATGTCAGCATATTCTTTATGGGTTTTCAAAGAGCTTCGCAACGGTGTAACATGCAAGTGAAACTGGTCACTTTTCTGAAACTTGCTATTTTTAGCCAATGCTTGCATGCTGAAGATTTTTCTGGGTTTTTCTGGGTTTTCCAAGATTTTTCAGGCAGTGTGAAATGCAAAATCATCTGATAGCCAGTTGGTCACTTTTTCAGCCATTTTCTATTTTTAGCAGGTACTCTCTGGCAGCTGCCCGACACTTCAGAACCACGAACTGATCGACATGCAACTGAAACAAGGTGAAACGGAGCTCATTTGAGGAACATGCAGGAAAATTAGGGTTTCGAGCTTGAGAGCTAAAAATGAGGAATCAGACGTCAAAATGTCCAAAACTGAAGTCTCCATCATGATCAACATCTTTCAGGGAGTTTGCTGGGAAAATTTGAAGGCAATCGGAGCACTTACTATTTTTAGTAAGGCATTCTCGACGCAGGCTATAAATAGAAAGTCAATCTTAGGCGCCGGCGCAGAAAGGCAAGTTCACCAACGAGGAGCACGCTGTCCAAATTTCAAGTCAAACGGAGCTAAGGAAGTCTCAAAATCAAGCACTTACTATAAATAGTAAGTCACTTCAAAAGCAGCTATAAGTAGCAGGTCAACATCAAGTCTCAGCAGGTACAGGTCAAACATGTGATGAGGACCCCTTGGCGCGAATTTCAAGACAAACAGAGTTGAAGAAGATGGAAAATGCTATTTTTAGCAGGCATGGGCAGAGAAATTAGGGTTTCCTAAAATCAAGGGCGGAACAGGACAGTCATGCAAAAGCAGCATCCAGCTACAATCACCTCACTCCAGGCATTCAACCCATGAAATTTGAAGACTTTATGAGCAATTACTATTTTTAGCAGGTTGCTAAAAATAGCAGGTGCAGACAAGCATCAGGCCCCGACAGCATAATCACGTCTCAAGGTTCGAAACAGGGCAAAAATCCAGTTTTCTGGAGTCAAAAGTCAAGTCAAAGCACGAAATTCAAGGAACTTTCTAAAAATAGAAACTCAGGGCAAATTAGGGTTAGCAGAGGAAAATCAACCTAAATCTGGCAAAGGGCATGAAATTCGCTAAAACGGATAAATTTTCAAGTCCAGCATTAAAACCCGCCTTATAAGCTGAAGACAGATGAAAAATTGACTAAGTCTGGAAAATTGAAAACTCGACCTTCAAAATGCGCCCAAGGCTATGAAGAGGGATGGTAAAAAGTTTCTAAGGCAAGTAAACTGGATGCTCCCCAGGTGAAATGCGCCCACCAAGTTGAAGGAACCTCAAAATTTTTCTAAGGCATAAATTGGAAGCTGCATGGGTGAAATGCGCCCCTCTTTGAAGAACTTCAAACTTGCCTAAGTGTTAAAATTGAAAGCACGGAGGCTTATATGCGCCTTGAAGCTCTATGTGTCATTTGCGCCTAGAGTCATCAAGTGCTAAACTAAAAGTTGGACCATGGAAATGCGCCCTTGAGCTTAGAGTAACAAAATTAAAAGCTTGCCCCCTTGTTTGCGCCCAAGCCAGGAAGGAGACAATGATGGAGTTTAAAATTTTCTAAGGCGTGAAATTTGAAACCTTAGGCAGTCATTTGCGCCTGGGAAGGAGGAGGTAATCAAAGAGCCAAATAAATTAAAAGCTTAACATGGTAAATGCGCCCTTGTCTGGCACACAAATTGAATGCTCTATGTGTCATTTACGCCTGGGGATAAAATTGGAAGAAGGACCTATGATTTGTGCCCAAGCTATAGAGTGGAAGCATAACATGTCAAATGCGCCTAGTGAAGAGATTGAGCTTCAAAATTCAACTAAGGCACAAATTAAAAGTTCCTTATGCTATTTGCGCCCTTGTGCTTGAATGCTCAAAATTTCGCCTAAGGCATGAAAACTGAAAGCTACATGGGTCATTTGCGCCCCACTTTGGATGAAGAATTTAAAGCTTGCCCAAGTCATAAAATGAAAGCATGACATGCTATTTGCGCCTCAAACTGAAAGTGCCTACTCCAAAATGCGCCTTGAGTTGAAGACATGGAAAATTCGACTAAGTATTGAAATTAAAAGCTTTATATGTCAAATGCGCCCCCAATTAAAAGAAGCTCCTATTGAATGCGCCCACTCAAAGGCATGAAAGAGGAAATTTTTGACTATGGCATTAAAATGAAAGTTCCCTCTTGCATTTGCGCCTAAAAGCACACACCTCCATTTGCACCCCTCAGCATTGAGGAATAGAAATTTTCTAAGTGTCAGTGAATTGAAAGTTCAAGGTACTAAATGCGCCCAAGGTGTAAACTTGAAGGAGGATAAGCAATATGCGCCTGGAGAAGGAGGTTGAAACTTAAAAGTTTCTAAGGCATGGAAATGGAATTACAGGACCCCAAATGCGCCTTGAAACTAGAAGGAGAGCCTGCCATTTGCGCCCAAGGTACAAATTGGAAGCTCCATGTAGTAAATGCGCCCTCAACCTTGAAGTCTACCATGGCAAATGCGCCTTCAAAAAGAATGATGGAGAACGAAATTTGTCTAAGTCTGCAAATTTGAAGCTCATATCCTCACTTGCGCCCATGAAGAAAACTTAAGAAATGAAAGAGGGTCTAGTGATATGCACCTAGACTTAGAAAGGCCTATATGCGCCCAAACCTTTGAAAATGCTTTAAACTAGAAGCTCAACCTACCATATGCGCCCCCCCAATTTGAAGTTTTGTATGTAATATGCGCCTGGGAGAGGAGAGGGGAGCTCGAATCTGAGGTTAAATATCACAACCACGCCTTGAAGGAGTTTAGAATTTCCTGAGTGTTGAAATACGATTGAGGGAATATTGCCAAGTTTTAAAATAAATTAATAGTTGTACTTGGAGATTATTAAAGGCGTGATAAATGGGTCTTCATAGGCGCTTTGAGAAAGGGGCAATGATTTTTATTAAGTGCGAAGGGTTGAAATTAAAAACACATATTGCCATTTGCGCCTTAAGCTTGAAAAGAGAAAATCTAAATTTTCCTAAGGCAAATATTAACGAGTGAATATTAAATGATGAGATTTGATATGAGAAAAATCAAGTGATGATTTTCTATGAAACTTGACGGCGTTTAAAATTTTCAAAAGGCATTTGAAAGAGATAAAATTTCTCTAGGCAACCAATTTTGAAAATTTGCCTAAGTCAGAGAAATTTAAAAATTTAAAATTTAAAATTTAATTATTTTCCTAAGTATTAAATTAAATTCCCCTTTGAATTTAGACACATGAAATTTTTAAAAACTCGGACGATTTTAATAGTGGGGAATTTGTTTTTGGATTAATTATGGACGGAAAATAAATTTCGCCTAGCCATTTTAAAGTGTTGACATCGAATTTTCACAGACGCTGGTGAAATAAATTAAAATGGCATTTAAATTAAATTTTATAAATTAAACATGCCATTTTAAAAAAGCAGTAAGATTATTTCAAATCAAAGTAAAATGATTTTTTCGAAATCGCTGAAAGTAACTGGCAGTCAGGAGGGAAATTTTAAATTTAATCGAGGAAAGAATCTTCCTGAATAGCAAATTGCTATGACGACTGCAAGACGACTGGAATATTCTCTTTCAAATTTAGCAAATGCGTAAGTTATGATGAAGAGAATTAATGGCATCTCCTAAAATTAGCACTAGCTTTTGGTTATAAAACTCCGAGGATTTTCATTTTCATCTCACAAGATTCGAAGCTGAGATTTATGCTGGAGAGTTGAGAGTGATTGTTGAGTTGTGAGTAAATTCGAGATTGAGAATTGCTAAAAGTGTGAGAGGTGTTGAATTCAATTTTTCAAGAAGCTTGAATTTCTCGAGAGTCGAAGTTGCGAAGTTGCTGAGATTTAAAGTTGCGAAATTGCTGAGATTCAAAACAAAGTTTGAAGTAAGCTGCCGAGGTTGAGAATTTTTATTTTCTCCAAGTTGCTGAAGGTAAGTATTTGAAGTTGCTGAGATTTAATATTTTCAAAGTTGCTGAGAGTTGAAATGTTTTTCGAAGTTGAAAGTTGAAAGGCTGAAATCGTTTATGCTAGAAGTCGAAATTGTTTGAACTTGGAGTTGTTGAGATTTAAATTTTCTGAAGTTGCTGAATGTTTAGAATCAAATCAGAAGTAGAAATTGTTCAAACTTGTTGATTTAAAATCTTCGAAGTTGCTGATTTATAACTTTCGAAGAGCTGATTTGAAATTATTGAAACTTGCTGATTTGAACTTGCTAATTTGAAACTTTTGAACTCACTGATTTAAAATCTTCGAAGTTGCTGATTTATAACTTTCAAAGTTGCTGTTGTTGAAAATTACTGAAACTTGAAGTATTTTCCGAGGTTGACGCTGTGAAGTTGATTTCTTCCGTAGAGCTGAAAATTTCTTTGGCTGCAAATTGTTGGAGTTCAGAGTTTTACATTCTCGGAGTTTAAATCTATCAAAGTTTGAAGTCGGAGTTTACTGCTGAAGCTATTAACTCATATTTATTCTTGCAGCCAACTCCATCGCCAGCCATCTCACATGATATTTTTATTTTAAAAGTTTGAAGTGTAATGCTCGCTTTTCGTTTTGCAGATGGCTAAAGGACGAAAAGCTAATGTTGTTGGGACAAGCAAAGCCGGAGCTAAGGCTGGAAATAATGAGGTTGCCAAAGAAAACGCCTCCAGGCAGGCGATCATCAAGAGCTTGAAGAAGCCTTTCATTCCGGAGTCTAAGATCGTGTCAAAGTGCGGGAATGTGACTGATACCAACCTTGGGTCCTTCAACCTCGAAGCCTTCATGCGAAGGATATATGGGCAGGGTGGCAATCTTCCAACGGAAGCATCGCAGAACATTCTGAGGAGCGGATTATATGCAGCAGCCGGGTTCCAACCAGCAGTTCGGTGCCCAGAGCTGATTATGGAGTGCGCGAACTTCTACAATTCAAACCAACGGACGATTGTTTCTCCGGATGGCGTTTTGTTGGCCAACCTTGAACCTAATGCAATTGGCGAGGCATTCGGGATTCTGCCCACAGATAAAATGTTACTCAAGTTCAAGGCAAAAGCTGATAAGATGTATGCCACATCTTTCAAGAAGTGCGTGAAGAGAATCAACACCACCTGGATGAGAAAGCCAAAGCCTCCTGCCGCTAGGCTGCCGAAGCAGATAATTTCAGAAGAGCTGAAGCAGGAGTACTGTGATATAATTATGTTGCTCAGCAGGGTTAACGGCAGCCCGCAGTCATATGTGTTCGAGCCATGGATGTTCTTTTACATCAGCGTGGTGCTCGAAGGGAAGGTAGAAGTAAATTGGGCTCAGATGATCAGCGACAACATTGATGAGCAGTTTCAAAATATAAGGAGAACAAAAACATTCTACATGAGTTTGTATGTCATCTACATGCTTGCTCGGATGACAAAATACAGGGGGTTGGCATACCAAGAGCCGATTGGGTGCAGTTTTAATCAGTTCAAGATTCATGAATCTTGTAGACAGTTGCATCTCACACGCACGGCTGACTTCAAGAGGGTGAACGACGCCTTCACCATGTACATCACAAGGACCCTTTAGCGGAGACTGCAACAGAGGATATCTGAAGAGGCGCAAATGTTAATAGAAGAGTATGGGTTTTGGTTCGTCCAATTCCCAAAGTTCACCTACTTAAGACTGCTAGGGTACAACTCATACATCTACCGACTACCGAGGTACCCCACAAACAGAATAATACTACTTGAATTGTCTAGGCAACTTGTGGCCTACGACAAAATTATAAGAAGGAAGAAGAAGGGAGGTTTACCCTTTCCCATTGTTCTGGGAAACTCACTTGAGGAATGCCCTTCTCTACAGGCAACCAAGGAGGCGGAAGATGAGTTGCGGTTCTATTAGTTGACTCTTCATACCAGTCGGCAGGATTTTGATCCTCGAGGAAAGATTGGAACAGTGCAAGGTGAGGAATACAGGCACAGAACTCACTTGGAAGATTTTTGGGCAAACGCTAGAGATGAAGCCGAAATTAGAAAAAGAATGTTTTTGAGGTTGCCTCTCAAATTAATTAGAGAATGTGAAGTGGTCCCAGTGCCGGATCAAGTTGAAGAAGACATCAGGCTTGTTCACCCAGATTATGAATCGATAAAGAACACTCCGATCCCACCACCGGATTGGGCTGAACCGGAGATTACGGACTTAGACACTTTGTCTATTCCCGTCTTAACTTTTACAAGGACTTGGGTGGAAGAGCACGTTCGCAGATTGAGAAGGTCAGTTGCCCTCACATACGACCTCATGGGTGATAGAAGGCCGCCGGTGTTGGCAAAGAGGAGGAAACAAACTGCCCAGGCTGTGGAGCCACCACAGCCGGAAGAACCTATTCAGCCGGAACCTCAAGGATCGGAGGACACATCATCTACTCAGTTGGTGACCCATTCCTCCAGCGTGCGCGAAGTCTCACTGTTTGCGGATCAGAGGGTTCGAAGGAATGAAGAGCCAGAGATTGGAGAGGTTAACCAACCAATGCCGAGAGAGTTGGATACTCAGAGTGCTAATGTCCCTGAAGGTGCCAATCAGCCAGATGAAGGGTAAGAGACAGAAACAGATACCCACTTTGATTGTGCTTTCGAGGAGGAAGACGTCATAGAGTCAAGGGTTGGAGCTCATGAGGAGAGTGATCAACACATTGAAATAATTGAGCCTCAACAGAATGCTGCTCGGGAGGAGGTTCGTGAAGTGGAGGCAACTGAAGAGCAGCCCCTTATTGTTTATGACGTTCAGCGTAATTGGCTCTCACATGCAATAAGGAGGGATCAGGACGATGATGCTGATTTGGCAATTGAGATGGAGGAACTTCTAAACAGAACAAGTAAGTCACCAAAAAGGAAGAGGGCAAGAAAGTATTCGAAAATGGAGACTAATCAGGCTGGTTCACACACCCTCCATATTGCCGTTCCAAGGGAGGATCATGATTTGAGTGACCCAATGCCAGAGAATTACACCGTCACCACAATTGATTTGGGACGTCCTTCTGAAGTGCAAGTGGTTGAAGAAGCTGAAAGCTCATTCCAAGCGTTGAGGGACAGGCTAGTGAAAAAGGAGGGAAAGTATAAGAGATTGAAGAAAGAGCACAAGGCATTGGTTGAATATGTGCAACATCTAGCACGTCCGGGTGCTCAAGAGAACCCAGCAATAGAGCTTCCATCGGAGTTGCCACGGGAACCAATCAGTGGGCTTGAAGAAGTGAAGAGGGTTGTCCGAAAGGGAGATAAATGGATAAGCAGTGTTCGCAGTGAGGTGGAGAAATTCATGGCTGACCTTGTTTCCTCTTTTCGAAGTGCATCTAGTATCCTTTCACGCTTAGATGGTGTTGAGCAAGCTTGGGGTGACACCCATATTTTCCAGGACAAGACTATTCCTCGCCTTGCTATTCTGATGCGTGTGCTTACACAGACTTTGATAAATGAAGGAGTGATCCAAGCTGGAGACAGGTATGATTTCTTTGGATGGCATTCGGCTGCATTCACCGGGAAGGGCTTCTTTGACACGGCATCTACAGAATCTTCCAAAATCAAGAAGGCGATGAGAAATATTCACGAGGGCATCCTCAACACATTGGATGCATTGTTCGCCAGGAGGCTAACTCATGAGGAGGTAGAGGTGGAAGCATTGAAGGCAAGGTTGTAGCCTTTCTTCTCTGAGATGAAGACATTTTCCCAGCTTGACTTTGAAAACATCTCCACGTTTTCAACAATTATTCAAAGCACACAGGACTCAATTGAGACTTGGAGAAAGTCTTGTGATCGATGGGAGCAGATGGTGGGTATCCTTGAATATCAGCTCAATCTTACTCCATCGATTTCTGAGGAGGAAGTTGATTCAGTGCTGGCCCGATTCATAACTTACGCGGTCAGAGAAAAGAGCAATGGGAACGCGGTTATGGACGAGAATCTTCTAGAAGGATAGTGGGCATTAATTGCCCATGGTGGTCAAGGAGGAATCTGCTATTTTTAGGATCATTAATGACGCCACTCCACCTTCTGGCGGTACTTAGGGTTATTCTTGTCTAGGGCTGAGGTGGCTCGATCTGAGCCCTCCATTGTAATTTGATCTGGACCGTCCATTGAGATTGGCCAGCTATATAAAAGGGAGTCCCCTCATTTGTACACTAGTAGTTAGCAATCAGTTGATACCAGAGCAGAATAGAGAGTAGACATTTTTGGAGTTAGAGTAGTTTTCATTGCATTGTTTGAAGAAGGGGAATTCTCCCTTTGAGAATTTTTGTAAGAGATTGTCACGAAGGCTAATCATAATAAAAGCATTTCATTGATGGTGAATTCAACTTTTGTTGTGAGTAGTTTGTGAGGTTTCTTCTTCCTTTGACTTCAACTAGGATATAATTTTCATAGTTAGATATGGGTGCTTATGTTTGATGTAAGTGAGCTTCTTTGGTCCATACCACTAACAATCTTACTAATGGTAAGCTTGTCCTGCGTGGTCAACTAGAATACTTTATACTTAACTTCGATCAAGATTCATGTGTAGCTATGCATCGTTGTGATGGTACTTGCATCGTTGAATCGTGATTTGAACATCCTTTTTATCCTTTGAAGATTGCACTAACTTTGTCGAAGTTGTCCAATAGGAGGCTAGACAACGTTTTGTTTGAAGTTCATTGAAATTAAGCATAACATCCCTTTGCATTTAGGTTAGAATTTAGATCCTCGAAATCTCTGCAGCCATTCAATTCTACATACTTTTGGTTAGCTTTAGGAAACTCGTGCTTTAAAGCTAAATCATTCGCACAAAATCCCTTTCAAAGCATATATCGGTTGTTTATTGCAAGTATCCTAAACAATTGTGTAAGTCCCCTCGTAAGAACACAGCAATACACATCAACCAACTGAGGGTGTTCCAAGTATTTCGGAACCTTGGAGTTGAACGTGTGATCTATCTCGCAATCTTAGCACACGGAATACTTTGATCAAGAGAGAACGGAGTAGCCTTCGGACTATTTTGTTCTGCTGATTGGTGCGGTCATAAAAACCACGTCAACAGGTCATAATGCTGCCTGCTAGTGTGATAAGAAAAGTGGAAAAACTAAAGCTCATTCTCAGCTTCCCTGGCTGCCTGTAGTGAAGGACACACTTCGTCTGAATTTCCCATGATAATTGGGAAGTCAAGTCCTCCCTTCTTCTTTTTCTTCTGAATCTTATCATAGGCAATTAGTTGCCTAGATATCTTCAACATCAAAATACTATTTGTAGGGTATTTGGGCAGTCTATACAAGTATGAAGAAAACCCTTGCAGCCTAACATAAGTAAATTTCAGAAATTGAATAAACCAACAACTGTACCTTTCTATCAATTCTTGAGCTTCCTTTGAGATCTTGTGATGAGTCCTTTGCTGAAGTGATCTCATTATGTGCATAGTGAAGGCATCATTGACTCGCTTGTAATGGGAGGTGCTTGTCAAGTGCAGCTGCGAACAAGCCTCATGGATCTTGAACTGATGGGAGCCACATCCGATTGGCTCCTTGTATGATATTCCCCTGTACTTCATCATACGAGCCAACATGTAGACGATGTATGAGCCCATGTAAAATGTTTTTGTCCTCCTCAAGCTTTGGAGCTACTCGTGCAAATTATCACTAATCATCACTGCCCAGTTGATATGTTCTTTGCCTTCCAACACGAGGTTGATATAATAGAACATCCAAGGCTCAAAGATAAATGCTTGAGGACAGCCTCCAACCCTGTTGAGCATCATAATTAAATCACAGTATTCTTGCTTCAGATCATCCAATATTATTTGCCTTGGCAACTTCGTGCGAGAGGGCTTGGGCTTGTTCATCCAACGAGATTTAACCATGTCAGCACATCTTTCAAATGTTGAAGCATACATCCGCTCAGCACGTTCTCTCGTCTTGTAAATCATCTTCTCATGTGATGGGATTCCAAATGCCTCACCAATAGCTGCAGGCATGAGGTTGGCAAACAATCTACCATCAGGTGAGACAATAGACCTGTCATCAGGATCGTCGCAGTTAGCACACTCCATAATCAGCTCCGGACACTGAATTGCTGGTGGAAAACCAGCAGCTACATATAGTCCACTTCTGACAATATTGTGAGAAGTGATTGAAGGACGACGGCTTCCAACTCTCATTATTCGACTTCTGAAAGCATCCATGTTGAAGGAGCCCAAGTTCGTGTCAGCCAACTTGCCCAACTTCGAAGAGAATTTTGACTCCGGCAGGAAAGGCTTGCTCAGCTTCTTGATAACAACCTGCCTGGACGCATTTGCTTTGCTAGATTCAACATTGTTTTCTTCGCCAGTTGCTCTTACTTCAGCCATTCTCAACACTTCCTGCAGCAACTTCAAACTTTCAACACTTAGAAAGTTTTCCAAGCTAGCTTCGTCAACTTCAGCACTTAGAGAAAATTGGCCAACCTCACTTCAGCCACAAAGCTCAACTTCAGCTTCAACAATATCTCAACTACAGCCCAAGTTCGCACTTCTTCACCAAGTTTTAGCCTGTATTACAATCTTCACTTCAGAGCTCAAGTCGTACTTCTTAGCTGATGAAGAAAAATGAAACAACTCTCAACTCATATAGCCAAGTTGAATTCTAGAAGGAGCCAATTTTAGCCAGTTTATTAAATTTCCACTACTCCATTGCAGGAATTCGAATTTCCCTCCTCTGGCAGCTGCAACACTTGTCATCCAGCATCTAAAATATTTGACCTTCTAGAATTTCAAGAAGATTCATTTTTACTGGTCAAGGCGTACTTAGCATTTTTAAATCATCTTTTAAAATATTAACTTCAACTGCATTCTCTTAAGAAATTCATTCCATCAGCTGAGGCATTAATAGTTTGATTTTACCCATCTCATGCTAGAGAAAATTCACCCTCATGAAGAACTTCGATCAAAATCATCTAGTCATTCAACTTCAAATTCACCATCCAAGGCATTTTATCTTCAAAAACATCATTTATTCCTTGCCTTAGAAAAAATTTAAATTTTCCCCTAGGAAATTCATCAGTCAAGCGTCCATGAAAAATCTTCATCTCAAACTTCTTAGTGAGCTATGGAAGACTTTAAAATCAATTCTTCTTCAAAGATGTCCAATACCTAGAAGAAAATTCCCTTCAAAAAGCATCAAATCCATGGGTCTACAAACGAAGGGGTACTTTTAATTTTTTGAATTTTAACCTTAAAAAAATATTTTGCCATCAAATTTATTCTCATTCTTCATCTCTGGGCGTATTTTCCTGCTTGGCTTTGAAAATCTTCTTCAATCTTATGAAGCTGGAGTATTCTGACTCATCAACTGCAAATTTTATCCATGTCTCAAGAAAATTTCATCACTCCTTCAAGCCTAGGCGTATTTTCTCTAGAGGTGAAATTTTAATACTTAGAAAAATTCTTGACATATCACCACCAGCTTGGGCGCATTTGAGAGGTCTAGAAGGAAAATTTGAATTTTGCCTTAGAAAATTTTTCTCCATTCATCTTTCTCTAGTCATGGCGCATATAGCATGTCAGGGTGGAAGAATTACAACACTTAGAATATTTTCACATAGCTAACACCTCAATATCCTTTGGCACATTTCACATGTCAAGGTGGAATTAACCACACCTTAGTCATTTTTCATCTATCTTGACTAGATGAGGGCGCATTTAGCATATGGAGGAGGATTTAACACCCAATGCCTTACTTTATGTCATGACCCTACTTCTAACATGGGCGCATTCAAAGGGTCAAGGAGAAAGTCAACCTTTTTTGTCCTTTTCCTAGCTCATTTGGGCACATTTTGGGGGTGGTGAAGGAAGTTTGACTTCAACGCCTAAGACTTGCTTTGATTCCATTTCTAGCATGGGCGCATTTTGAGGGTGGAGGAGGATTTAACTTTTGCCTTATTAACTTTTATCACCCTACTTCTCCTTGAGGACGCATTTGAGGGGTGGAGGTGGAATTAACTCTAGACTTAGAATTTTTTTCCTTCACATGCTGGAGATGAGTGCGCATTTTGGGGGTCAAGGAGGATTTAGCTCCAGACTTAGATTTTTTTATGGCTTCTTCCTTGACTTGAGGGCACATTTGGGGGTAGAAGGAGGATTTATCAATATTTGAAATTTCTCCATCCTTCAGCCAATCTTATCTTGGGCGCATTTGACAGGGTGAGCAAGAACTTCTTCAGACTTAGAAAATTTCTCAGCTTGCTCGCCCCTGATTTACTATATTTAGTAAGTCTTTTGATTTTCACCCTTCTGAAGCTTGGATTGATATGGAATTTTAAGCATAAGATCCTCGTGACCTAATTAAGTTGTTCACACTGCCGTCTCAAGTTGACTTGCTATTTATGGCATGTTTCTGAAGGTGATTTACTATTTATAGTAACTGCTCAGTTTCATGACTTCCCCAACTCCGTTTGACTTGAAATTTGAATGGCGTACTCCTCATGGGGTGACCTGCCTGTTCACACTGGCGCCTGCTGCTGACTTACTATTTATAGCCAGTTTCAGAAGTGGCTTACTATAAATAGTAAGTGCTCTGATTGCCTTCAAATTTTACCAATGAATAGCTTGAAAGATACTAATCGCAGTGGGATACACCGGTTTTTGAAAATTCTGGCATTTGACCCCTCATTTTGGGTCCCGAAGCTGGAAACCCTAATCTGACTTGCATGTCGATCAAATGACCTTCGTTTGACCTCGTTTTTGCTGCACTTCGCTCTGTTCGTGATATTGAGGTGTTGGGCAGCTACCGGAATGATCCTGCTAAAAATAGAAGTCTCTGAAAAGTGATCATCTTGCCTTGCATGTCACATCACTGTGTAGATCTTGAAAAACCCATAAAGAATAACCTGACATGCACTAGAAAGTCTTACATGCAAACCCTAAAAATAGCCTCTGAAGACGGCTCCTAAAAAAGCTCATGATCCTGGTTTGCATGTTACACCACTGCGAAGCTTTCGAAAAACCCACAAAGAATGTTCAGACATGCGTAGAAAATTCCAACATGCAAACCCTAAAAATAGCCTCTGAAGGCTGAGTTCTGAAAGTCGTCATCTCATCTTGCATGTTATATCACAGCGTAGGTCTCAAAAAACCCAGAAATATTCTTCAGACATGCATTCAAAAACTTCGCATGTAAACCCTAAAATCAGCTCCTGAAGGCGAACTTGCTAAAAATAGAAAGTTGTCTATTTCAGCTCAAAACTTGCAAACAAATAGCTTGACGTGTTCAGGATGCAGTGTAACGATCGGAACTTCAAAAGTGCTAAGAAAAAGTCCCAAATCAGGCACTTACTAAAAATAGTAAGTTGTTAGAATCCAATGAAATTTTGTTGGGGACCTGCTGGAAGCATGCTGACTGTATTGCCAACCTTAGATTTCAATTTATTCACTCCATTTGACTTTAAACTGGCCGAAAGGAAGCAAACCCTAAAAATCAGACTTGGCCAAAATTTCACGTTCAAGTTCAAAGGCAGGCACATCCCCAGAAAGGCAGACAGCAGAGGAGACAGAAAGAGAGAGAGAGAGAGACAAAACCAAAGCCAAAAGACCAGAATGGAGCAAACTTAGGGGGTCCCCATTTTGGATGGGGCGATGTGTGAAAAGGTCACAACAAGCTAGAAGCTAACGAAGATGCTCATTTCGAAGCTCTTCAAAAGACGGACGGGGGAGGACACTCAAACGGACTATTTGAGATTTTGGAACGCACTTCGAGGTCGATTGAAATTCGCCTCGTTTTGCATGCTTGAACATCACGAAACTATGAAACGGACAAGTTTCGTAGGGGGTTTATCCGTGAATCGAGCGCTGCTAGATTCTATGATAACAAGTTCCTGCTCTCCTTCCTCTATTCGTGGGGCGTTTTGGTGTTGCAGTTCTTGGCGTGATTGCAAGTTGTCTCTTTCTCCTTTTCATGATCTGGCTGTGTATGCCCTTTTTGCCTGTTCTCTTTTTGCTACTTTCCTTGCAGTGGGTGTGGGTGTGCTTTGGGATCTCTAAGGAGGTTTAGTTGAAGGATGGGCTTATTTCAGCTCCTATTCGGTGTAATAGGAAGGCTTGGGTGCTCCTCGTGCTAGCCTGTTCTCATTCGTGCTCCTTCTTGGTCTTCCTTTGCTCCTTCCCGCTGTTTGTATGGTGGCTCTCTTTTAGGGGTTCTTGCTCCCGAAGTGTTTTGGTCACTTTTGGTCTCCCTCTTGTGGAGTGGTGGTGTCTCCCTCTGGTTGGTTATGTGGAGTTTTGGCCTATTTTTGGCTCTGACTGGCATGTTGGGGTAGTTGGGTGGTTTTTTCGCTTGGCCTTCTCCTTGTTTCCGTCCTGTTTGGGGTCCCCTTTTCCTCTTTGGGCTTGTTTGCTCCCGCTCACTTTGGTGTTGGGTCTCTACTCTTGGTGGTCTTTTGGCCTGCGCTTCTTTTTGTAGCTGGGTATTGCCTCTTCTTGGTCCTCTAAGGAGTTGTTCTCTGGGTTTATCCTCTTGCTATTTTTTTTACCCAACTGAGTTTTTTGCGATTGGGTGCTTTGGTGGCCTGTTGGCTTGAATTTTCTGCTACCCTTCTTGAGAGAGGGTTGGGTCTTCACTGGCAGTGTTCGGGGTTGCTGTTTTTTATTGGTATGAGTTGTCTGTTGAAGTTTATGAAAGCATTTGTCCCTTCTTTCAAACTCTAGATTCTTACTGTGCCAAAGGACGTTGTGACTGCCCTTTCTATCAAACTCCTTTCTTTCCTCCAAGTTTTACAGTGGTGGTCTTCTATGGAGGTGAAGATTGCTCCTTCTGAGGTGGAGCCCTCTCCTGTAGAGGCGAAGTTGGTTGTTGTTGACTTGGCGGGAAGTTCTCTTCTTTACTACTTGTTTCTATTGAGGTGGAACTTGTGTGTGTAGGAGAGGGTTGGAGTTGGTGGCAAGGGTTCTTATTTCTTCCTCTCCATTAGAGGGGAGCCCTCTCTTACTAAGGAGGAGATTGGGTTCGCATTTCAGGCGAGATGGAGCTGCAAGGAGGAGGATGGTTATCAGTCTTTTGATGCTCTCTCTAACTTCCCCATTGCGGTGGGGAGTTTGGTTTTACTAGTTCTAGTGCAACATAGGGGTTTAATGGTTTTTATCTTAAGTATGTTGTCTGTTGTTCTTGGCTCAGTTTTATTTTTCTGAATAGCTACTTTGTTGTTGCTTGGCTAATGCAGGCAGTGTTATTGACCATCTAAGTAGTGTATGCAACTTGATTTGATTTGAATATCTGTGTATGGTTGTTGTTGATGGGCTGCAGCTAATTTGTCGATTATTTTCCTTGCAGCTTCTTTCCTTGTAATGGGTTTAAGGTCCTAGCAAAACCTTCTTGTACTGGGTTTCAAGTCCCATCAAAACCTATTTAACACTAATCAAAAACAATAAATTTAATTAAAAATCGTTAACCAATAATCAATAATAAATTCTCAATTATTAATTGATATTTAGAGTTAAAATCAACAAACAAATTAGAACTTTCAGCAACTCAACATTTCTAGAGGGTTTTGACATGACAATTTGCTTTTGCAAAAATACAATTTTTGGAATATGACACAAATTGCAATTCAATGGAAAATGACTTTTTCCAACTTCGACCTTGACACAGACAACTGATTTGGTGACAACAATGGAGTTTCTTGTAACACAATTAGATTTCAGATTGGGTACAACCTAAGTTGTTGGTTCTAGTATCGGTTTGGGTTTGGGGGTTCGGTTTGAGGGTTCAGCTAAAATTCTCTTTAGGGTTTGGGTTTGTTGGGTTTGTTAGTACAAAAAAATGTAAAAATAATATATATATATATATATGCAGCCTAGAAGAATGAATTAGGATTAGAATATCACATAACATCATATAAACAACAAAACCACCATAAACTTGAATGTCATTTAAAACATGCACGATAAATATTCATCGTTCAAACTTCAAGTACAATATTACAAGACTTTTAATCATCAAATGGATTATCTAAATCATCAATATCTAATTTACATTTGTCTTAAATTCTCTTAGAATAGATAAACATCATCAGCCGTTATAAAATTTCCAAAGAAGTTGTTGTAACCATAATATCTAAGCAGCTAACGTTGAAAACCTCCAAGTTGTTGTGGCAATGGGAAAGAATTTATACCAGTACATGAATGACACTGATCAATAGCTTACTTGCAAGAGGTCTCAAATAAATGTATCGACTTGGGATGTCAGAAAATATAGGCTGCTAGTATTGCATTGCGTTGTCCCTTTAAGCCATACAATACATCTTGGTAAGCATTAGCCAAAGATCTGCATTCAAACCTTGTGGCCTAAAGCTTTGTTTGTTGGGTGTTGTAGGCAATCAGTCTAACACTGTTATTGATTTATGTTTGTTAATTTTAGATTAATAGAGTAGCCATGAATTGCAAGTGTAACTCATATCAGTATACAATAATGGTACTTCTTTTAGGGTTCCATTGGGCATTGGTCAAAGTCAAACGGAGAAAACACATTAAAAAATGCAAAAAAATGTAGTTTTAACTCCACCTGGGCCACGGGTTCTACTTGGGTTCAACCGGGTTTCACCCAGATGAACAAGGCTCCCAAAAAGGGAATCCTAGCAAAACCCACAGCAATACCGGCCCAGAACCCGAACCAAGTTCGAACTAAACCCGAACCTAACCCTCTAATGCATGAACCCAGTAACAGAGGGTACAACATGTGCAAAGCAATCTAACATTATCAGTGCTTCTCGAGTACACGTCCCTTACCTTGGTACCCTCATCCCTATATCTGAAACGTTTCAAGAACTCAGGGATGCCTTGAAAATGTCCCCCTCCCATCCCCAATCAGTGCAAAAAAAGGGGGACATCCCTGAAATGCCCCAAAAAAGGTAGGGGACGACAAGGGATGGCTAGTCATTCCCTATGTCCCAGCAACATTTCACTTTACTTTTTTGTAAAAAACACATTTTTAAATAAATAAAAAAGGGATGGATGGGCCCACAAGGACCCCCCACCCATTTAAACAAAACCTAAACCTATTTCACTTATCAAAACAACCAAAAAGAAAAAAACATTCTCCTTTTGACATTTGCAAACTTGAGGTGAAGAGTAGCAAGTGAAAGAGGAGATAACAGCAGTTGAAAGAGGAGTCTAGGGCATCAAATCTACTCCATTAGAGGTAAGTTTTTCATTTTACATTTGGTTTTTCAATTGTTTTCCATTTTTTCAAGTTTTTTTTAATTTTTTACCACATAGAAAGGGCATTGTGAGTTTATTTTTTCTTTTATTTGAACTTGCAACTCTCTTTTCAATTCTTAACCAAAAAAATCATGAGCAGCAGTTAGAGTACTAGTAACGATATGCAATTGAAAGCTTGAAGCATCACGGACAGGATGAGCATTTGAGCTAACCCAAACAACTGCATTTGAGGGCTCAAAACCCTAGGCGCCCCTGGACTCCAAGAACGCTTTAGTGCTTAACTGACATTTTTGACCATGATAAAACCTTACGTTTGACTCCTGATTCAAGCAGTTCAACAACTCAGATTCATCCGCTAACGGATTCGTTGCGAAGCTTGATCAAGTCTGAGACAAACATCCTAGGTGCCATTTGATCAAAAAGTTTCGTCTGGTACCTCAAAAGTTTGGGCGCCCCTGGCTAGTAGGAGTGCTTTTCTACTCCAATGTTAGTCAAAATTTCATCAATTTCATCTCCCTCGTTCTTCGTTCAATCTTCAAATTCAGGTGCTAGACAGATCTTATAGACTGGCTGGTAGGCTCATCGCGAAGCTGATAGTATTCCAGAGAAGTCCTCTTGGAAGTGACAAATCTCAAAAAGATGATCTGAACCTCAAAAAAACCTAGGGCACCCCTAACCTCCAAGGGCTCTTTTATTTCCAGACTTACAAAAATTTCGATGATTTCCTCCTTGACGAAAAACCCCTCTATGATGAAGCATCATTTTGAACACATCTCACCATAGAAACTTCGCTGGAGCGTTTTAAGCTTAGATTTTGACACTTGGTATCTAGCCATCTACCATTGTTGACCTCAGAGGTCCTAACTTTTCTCTCGAAAAAGTGAAAACAAGCCACCAGACTTAAACTAACTTTTTCCTGATTCTGACTTCACCATTGTGATCGAGTGAAATAAGCCAATCAAAATAATTTTCAATCAATCCTGACAAGATCCTACTTTTTACGGTTTTTCCTAAAAATAGGGGCCCGAAAACACCCTAATTTTCAAATTTTTCAAATTTTGCTAGTATTACCTAAACAGTGAACCCACAAACAGCCCATACTTTGTTTTCCCAAAAACTAACTTCTGACAACAAGTTTACAAGGTTTAGATCATTTTAATCAAAATGCTTTAATGAAGCAAAAAAATTGTTTTGGGTACAACACCGTCTTCAAAACCAATCTTTGCCCTAGGGCTTTGGTACTAGGGCAAAAAGATTAACAGTTCCTCAATCTCCAAAATTGGGGTTTTGAAAATAAATGCCAATAATGAATTTTCTTTTGCAAGCTCTCCTTTTGATACCCCTTTTCAATTAATGAAAGATTATATTCCATTTCCCTCTCAAAGTGATCTTTAATATTTCTTTTTAATTTAATAAAAGTCACTTTATTAATAAACTATCCAACTTTAATAAAATAATTAATTAAATATAAATTGCCCATAAAATTAGTGACTTTAGAGTCTTAGACAACTTAATTTAATTAATGAACTATTCTCCTACCACATCCCAATTAGCCTACGAGAATTAAAAGTAGGCTAAGGGTCTCCACCAATTAATCACACTTGTGAAGGGGTCATTACAAATGGGTCAACTAATTCTTCTATATGAGCTTCCAACCTAACCTAGTCAATAAGATCAAAACTTCCTAAAAATGGATGCATGGCAACCACTATTGGAGTAGAGGCAATATATCTTATAGTTCTATTCTATCATGTGATTATTGGTTGTTCTTATATAATGATGAGAGTCAATGTGTGATTATTATTATTAACATATGTATACAATGATGTAATATTACAAATGAAATAATATTATTGTTTTAGTAGTATATGCCAACAACACAAACAACTTGTCACAAAATAAAACTATAGGTTGTGTCTCAAAACAAAAATATAGGGTGTCTCAAGAACACACGAGCCAGTCAAGATGAAACATTACCATATTGCATCACAAACAACTCCACCTACAACACGATATTTTGCATCTATGGAAGAGCAAGCATGGTTTTCTTTTTGATCCCCCATGATATTGAAGTTAACCCCAAAAAGAAAATAAAGCCTAAAGTAGACTTCCTATCATCCAAAGAACCTACATTGCCCACATTTGTGTATCCCCTAAAAAATGGCCTCCCAGAAAATCTGTCCTAGAAATTCATCCCCC